>CAXKVX010002813.1:0-138199 GCA_964058865.1 Eleocharis quinqueflora | reverse complement strand
AATTTCTCATTTTACTCCTTTGTTAAGACACTTCGGCAATTATTCTAGATCTCGATGTAGACTTCCATTGGCAATTATTCTGCGGTCGAAGCATATTTGAAATTATGCTCTTGATTTTCTCAAATATTTAATTCAAATATTAATAATATTTTTTTAATTCTCGATAAATCTTTTGTTGTATTATCATATATATAGTAATAGAAGAGTAACTTTTGTTATTAGTTGTATTATCATATATAGCAAAAAAGTGTAACTTGAATAGTAAAAATTAAAAGTGACGAAAAATATTATTTTAAAAGAGTAATAGAAGAGTAATATTAGTTGTTATTTATAACAAATGAATTTGTTTACATAAAAAATAAACAATGTTATTTGACCCAAGTGAATATACAATCACGAGTTTAGAACAATCATCTACGTGTAAGAACATTTTGATGCAAGCGTAAATGAAATTGCCGATGAAATGGAAAATCCATTTTACACAATGCGGTCTTCAATTTCAACTATTTTCTCAAGTTAAATAACATGATACTAGTAATCGTATCCGTACACTGCAACAGAAGAAAATAATGTAGACAAAAAATCGCCCGCATATTAACCAGTGCAACCGTCAAGTGTCTTGCGTCATGACGTCATGCGTCTTGCGTCTTGCGTCTTGTGCAATGCGTCATGCGTCTTGCATCATGTGTCATGCGTCATACGACATGCGTCTTGCGTCTTGCATCTTGTATCATCCGTCTTGCACCATGTATCGTGCGTCTTGCATCATGCGTCATGTATCTTGCACCGTTTTGCGTCAAACATAATGCGTCTTGCGTCATACAACTTGCATTGCCTTGCATCATACGTCTTGCGACATGCGTCTTGTGCCATGTATCGTGTGTCTTCCATCATGCGTCATGTATCTTGCACCATCTTGCGTCAAATGTAATGTGTCTTTCGTCATGTAGCTTGCATTGCCTTGTATCATACGTCTTGCGTCATGCGGCTAGCAGCGTCTTGTGTCATGCGTTTTGCATCATGGGTCATGCGTCATGCGTCATGCGTCAGGCGTAATGCGTCATGCGTTTTGCATCATATGTCACGTGTCACACATCTTGCGTCATGTGTCATGGGTCATGTGTGTTGTTTCGTCTTGCGTCAAGCGCCATGCATCATGTGTCTTGCGTCATGCGACTTGTAGTGTCTTGCGTCATGTGTCTTGCATCTTGCGTCATGCGTCATGCAGCTTGCAGCGTCTTGCGTCATGGGTCATGCGTCATGTGGCTTGCACCGTCTTGCGTCAAGCGTCATGCGTCTTGCGTCATGGGTCATGCGTCTTGCGTCATGGGTCATGCGTAATGCGTCATGGGGCATGCGTCATGCGTCATGGGGCATGCGTCATGCGGCTTGCGTCATGCGTCATGGGTCATGGGTGCAACGGCGGAGCGACATCATGCAGCGTGCAGCGAAGTAGCGGTGTCATTCAGATTGTAGTGGCGGCATCACGCGACTTGCAGCGGCGGAGCGACATCGTGCGGCTTGCAGCAACGAAGGGGCGTCGTGCAGCGGAGGAGCGGTGTTTGTAGCGGAGGAGCGACGTCATGCGGCTTGCATCAGTGGAGCGACGTCATGCAACACTCGAGAAAAAATAGCAAGGTTCTCGAGTTTTCGAGTTTGGAATGCATTATTATCAAATTTTCGGGTCAATAAGCAGAGTTTTTGAAATCGAAAGTTTTCGTCGAGAACTACAAGAAAGCAAAGAGTTTTAGCAAGGAACCAAAGAAGAGAAAGTTTACGAGAAAGAAATTTATAAGGATGACCCTGAGTATGTTCTCGAGTACACCGAGGAAGCATACGAGAATGATTTCTAGTATGTTTCTGATGGCACCGAGGAGAAGATTTGCGAGTATGATCCCAACTATCTTATCGAAGATGTCGAGAAGAAAATGCACAAGGCCGACACCGAAATTTTTTTCAAATCCGAAGAGTTGTCCCAAGAATCGCGAGAAGACATGCGATATCTCGAGTTCGAAGAGTCTTCGAGAAGCTGTCGAGTATCTCAAGTCCGAAGAGTACCATCAAGAATACGAAGACGAAGGACTGGTCGAGTTCGAACTTGATGAATAGTACTATGGACTAGTCGAACCGAAATCACCACCTACAGGGACTCCTACTCCAAATCTACCACCATCATGTCTGTTATTACAATCACCGCCACTATTCGAGCCACCTCCACCACTCGAACCACCTCCTGAACTGTCAACAGTACCAAAGATAGTAGAGTCAAGCTTGAGAATAAGCTTTTTCATCAATCTCGGGAGTATGAAGCAGTCCGGTAAGAAATCCATCCCGATATATGATTCGAATTCGAACTAAGGCTTATTTTGATTATATATCAGCGATCATTTTATGCTATATTTAGTCAAGATCCTTATTTAGTCGAGAATTATATTTAGCCTAAGTTATCTTCTTAGATATAATTCTATATTTGCATTTTAATTTTAGCAACTATCATGTTTAGAATTTCTATGTTTAACATCTCTATATTTAATTTTCCTTGAAGATCAAATACCTCACCTATATAAAGTGACATTGTGTCATTTGTAAGGATCATCTTTTGTTGAATGAAATTAGTTTCTTTAGAATTTAGAGAATTCTGCTTTTTTTATTTAGCATGTTACCTTTTTTCGTTGTTTCTATTCCGCTAAACCAATTATTGTAGCTCGTTCTCTCGAAATTGTGATTTGACACGAGACGAGAGTCATATTTCCTATTATTTGTACGAACTTTGGGTATGGCTAGAGGTGGCAGTGTTGGGATTTCATGTGTAAGTTCAAGAGGACGAAAATTAAATTTTTTGCCTCTATTTAACTCAATACACAAAGGATCTTATTTATATAACAATTGCAAGCAAGATTATACTATGACATTTCATCAAACACCTCTTGTGCATCAACAAAACAGAAAATAATACATTTATTTCTTGCACAAGAGTGGATAAAAGGTTATACCTAAAGAGATTGTCAAATCTCTTTGTAGAGAGGAGTCGATTTCTCTTCTAGGTCTCTTGAAAACCGTCGTCTTTCTTCTTCGGCCATGGAAGCACCCTTGTCTCTTGGTTCACCTTGAACATAAACAACAACCTAAAGCATCCTTAGATAGATGGATGTAGAGGTTAGAGCCTAGATCTTCAATCTTCAATGAACAAGCTATTTCATTTGGTGGCTAAACCTTACAAGAGAAGGGAAAGAAGAACAATGAAGTTTTTCTTTCTACACACAAGAGAGAGGAAATGAGGGTTACTATTCACGGATTACTATTCATCCCATTGTAGCAAGAGAGAGAAAAAGTCATTTTTCATCTCAAACATACCCCTTTATATAGCCAAGCCCTAGGGCAACACTTGTGTTAATTATTTACACAAATGGCTATGACTACTCTCTTGTTATTCTCTAATCATATTTTGCAAGGATTTAATTTATGAGTAAATAATATTACTATATTATTCTAATATGAATTAATTTATTATTCTTATAATGCTCTCAAACATTATACAAAATAATATTCATATATATTCTCATAAATTTATTTTATGATCTAAGCATGTCATTTTACATGACATATTACTTTAACATTTTATCACATGCATTTTAACTCATACATCGTGAGATTAAATACATCATTCAAAATGTAAAATACTTGTTGTTTCTGTTCAGTTGGTGTGACCTTACAGAGGATCTACGTCATCTTGGGATATAATATAAAATACTTTATATTATGGACTATAAGAGGTTCTATCACTACATTATAATCTCCCAAACGACATAGTCGTTACGTGCTTGATCCACTTAATTTGTGTCTATCCTTGTCTCATGATATTTTAAATAATATGCAAAATATGATCGTGTCATTTTTGCATTATATTCTTTTCTTGGTCTCTCAAGTGAATTATAAGTATAACTACATCAGTTATATTGCATGCAATACAATTTCACTTTACCAAGGGGCCCAGTAATATCATAACTCAAATAATTGAGGGACAATAATAATGTTGACATATAAATTTCTCCCGCACAAGTTGTACATAACGAATTACTATATCATTCCAATCATTTGAATGGACTTTAATAGTAATCACATTATATACTTCTCATGTGAAAAACCTACATGTCTCATATATAAGATTCAAAGACACATTGGAAACATTAATGACACAAAACCAATCCATATAATGCTCCATCTACTTAGGTCATGTTCAGTATATAAATAATCATCATTTTATATACTCATGTCATTGAATGATAAGCACTTATCAATATTTATAGAACTACAATATACTTTCAATTGACATGACAATCTTCATGGTAAATAATGTTTCCTTTAATTACCATGATTGTGAGCATATTTAGGATTATATGTTTTCATCTAAAGAGTTATATGGTTCAAGACCATGAGCATCTTCTTGAACGCTTCTAAAGATATAACATATCAATCTCAAGGAACATAAATGTATAATAACATTTAAAATCATAAACAATTCATAAGTTCGTTATCAAAAAGATAACTTTCAAAACACACAACCTTCAGGCAGAACCCGACCCGACCTGAGAAACCTGCCTGACCTGACCCAACCTGAACCCGACCCGACCCGATATTTTGATAAAGTCAAACTATCCGAACCCGACACGACCCGACCCAACCCGAGATGAAGCGACACATAAGCAACTTGAGCCCGAATCGACCTGACTCGAGATGACCTGTAACCCGAGATGGCTCGACACATGAGGACCCTAACCCGACCCGACCTGAGACGACCCGTAACCCGAGATGGAGCGACACATGAGGACCCGAACCTAACCCGACCCGACCCGACTTGACCTGATACAACATGTAAATTGATCTAATCCTATATTGCCCATATCATAATCTAATTTTACTAACAAATTAACATCAAAGAAAGTCAAGATTTACTAACACAATTCAATAACACGACCCGATCTTGTCCGATTGAACTTAAAACTCAAAATAATACTTCAAAGTTGTCGGTGCAACCCGACCCGAACCCGACCATGTCTCGCCCGACCCGACCCAAAATCCGAAAAAGACTGACTCGACCCGACCCGACCCGACCCGAAATCCTACCCGACCTCGCCTGACTCGAAACCCAACCCAACTCATGATCCAAAATTTATCGACACATGACGACCCGAAACTCGACCCCAACATGACTATTGTAGATAGTCAAACTAATATGACCCGACTCGAAGTCGCCTGACCGACCCGACTTGTCACCTCTGAGTATGGCTTATATCAAGAAATTATGACTCCATTGACTAAAAATAACAATAAATAAATAACTTAAGTGGATGCGGACATGGGGGAGATAAGACCTGCATCCAAATAATCAATAAAGAATACAAAGTAGATAAGGACTCCAAATAATTTGGATATGGGTAGGAGTGGAGGACCGACTTTTAAAGAAGCAATAAATGAAGAATAATAAATAAAATACTACAATGATGTTCATTGCAGTTAGGATGTTAACGGGCGGCCTACCCGACCAGAATCTGCGTCTGTTGTAGCATAGTAGCACACTACAACAAATGGAAGGTTCGGATCGATCGTCAATTTCGCGATCGACCGTCAGAAATGAAAATTAGAAGGATCTTTATACTTTGACATGAATTTTGATGCAACCAATAAAATCGAACGATCCAGATGCTGTGCTATACCGTTCCGCGCAGCACCAAATCCTGTTCCCCCGACCCAAGGAATGAGCTTAGAGAACTAATAGCTCGTTCTATCCATGAGCATCACAGCTCGGTTTATGGACTGCCCGCTTAAGTCCACCAAGTGCACTTCACTTATGAACTTGTCTTAATTACCCGCTATTATACATTGATATAGTAAATTATTTATTCTGAATTTCTGACAGATCAATTATTGATATATTAAGTCATTTATTCTAACATAACAAATTAAGGATTGATATACTAACTCGTTCGTTCTAACATGTTAAGAATTGATAATTTTGATATCCTAACAGATCAATGATTGATTATTTGATATACTAGCAGGTTCAATCTAGTCTTGTAATCAGCCCACGGGTAGCTTATAAGTACAACATCACAATTCATGACCTGCTCCGTTCGTTCATAGGTCCGACTCTATCCGGCCTTTCGTGACAATGGACCGAACGTGCATAGTGCTTGAATTGGGTAGTCATGTGCAAGTTGACTGGCCGGTAGACCAAACTACAGTGGCATTAAAGGTAGGGCTGTCAAACTCACGAAACGACGAAGCAAATGCCAACTTGAGTTAATCGTTGTGTTTGACGAGCGTAACGAAATTCCTTACGACTTGCGTCGCGTTTAATAAATGTATGAATTTTTCTTGTGTTGACCTTTGCGTGTAGTTTAACGGCTAAACGTTCAAAATGTGCAATTTGTTTGAAAGTTTACAACTACAAACGGTGCACAACACAAAAATATTATGAAAAATACTGAAAATAGAAAAATTACATGTAAACTCACATCAACATTAAAGTCACATCGACAATAAATCAAAACACAAGTACATAACAGTAAAGTTTAAACAAACACCAGTTCAAATGTTTTTCACCACAACAATTCAATAAGTCATAACATTGAACAAACAAAAAGCTCATGTAAACCCTATACAAAAAATAATTAAAAGTCAGGAGAAAACAAACAATATACAACATTGGTGAGTCCTTCCTCAAGAACTTCTACTTCATTCTCAATGCTTTCTCCACTCATACACAAATTCATCTACATCTTCATCTTCATCTAGTTCTCCTAAAAAGACTCCAACTTGAAATAAATAAAGAAAGTTCTAACTATTGTGTTTTCACAAATTGTATTTTAATACTAAATTTTATAAATAATGACTATTGATTCAGAAATTATATTTTAATTGACAAACAAGCCTCATTCCTTCTTTTTCTTCTTTCTGCTCCTTTTTGTTGGCTCCATTTTCCTCTTCTTGCTGCTCCTTGGTGGTGGATCCTTGGCCTCTGCTGAAGTTATCCAATTCAAGTCCTTGACCAGGAACTTCAATTGGGAGTAAACTATATGGTACAATTGACAATGATTGAGGAAGATTTGCACAACTGTCCTTAGCACCTCAATATCCATCTACTTTGTAAAAAAACAAATGATGACACTGTCAGTTTCTATTTCTTTCTATATAGTAATATATATAGTAACATATATAGTAATATCGTAACATATATACTAATTTGAAAGATCAATGAAATTCAAATAATCTAAGACAACAACATAAGATCAGTGAAATTCAAAGAGTAATTTAATACGACAACCTAAAATTTGAACATTTCTAAAATCATAGCCAAACACGAACCAAACCATAGCCAAACACGATAACAGTGGACATTCCTAATGTATAAAATAACTCATTACCCTAAACTCTAAACCATAAAACCTAAAACAAGTCATCGTTGAATATACCCTAAACCCTAAAAAAATCCTAAATTTAACTGAAAATGAAAGGGACCAGTGAACAAATTGAGGTGCAATCATTCCAATATTGAGCAGTGAACTAATTTTGAACTAATTGCAAAGCAAACATTTCCAATTTTGAACTAATAAGTAATACTGAACATTGAGCGAAGAGGTGAGGGGTTTTGGGTAGTACCTTTGAAATGCGAGCTAAGAAGAGGAGAAGAGAGAAGAGATAGAGAAATAGTGTAAAAAAGGGAGACAAGAAATAGAAAAATGGTGCAGATAAAAGTTTAAGGATTAAGAAGAGAAGAAGAGACGAGATATTCTAGAAAGAAAAACGGAACAAATAGACACAATAATTAATTAATTGAAAATGCATGTATATCAATATATATTTAATTATCAACTTAACATGGAAGATCGATCTATTTAATTATTTTTTGGAATGTTCCAGAATGCTTAAGTAATGCGATGAGACATCATTTAATTAGTATGAGCACGATTTTATATGATTTTATATAGACATGATTTATATAATTTTATATAAGCATGACGTAAGAAACTGTTAAAACGAACATAACGAGTCTATTGCGTTTAACTCGATGAAAATTCGAAAATTTGCGTTTAACATTGCGTCGTTCACGAACGAAACACAAAATATTAAAAACGCAACGTGTTGACAGCCCTAAGTGAAAGTGGTGTTCAATCAGGATGCTGACTTCAATATAACAAGTTAACAACGAATAGATTCATCACAAGTTCACAACAACAACAGTTTTTCGTAGACAACAACACAGTTACACAGGCACACAGCTGAACTTACACCCAACAAACTTTTCGGCCCAATCTCGCGTAGAGGTGGCAAATTGGGCTGGTCGGGCGGGTTCGGGTTAGGGTCGGGCGGATCAGGTCAGTTTGACTTCAAAAGATTATCGGGTCACGGGTCTGATCAGGTCGGGTCTCGGGTCATCATGCGTTGATATTTGTCGGGTTTCGGGTCTTTCGGGTTCGGATCGGATCGGGTTTCAATTATCTCGTTTCGGGTATTTTCGGGTTTCGGGTCTCTCGGGTCGGGCGAGTCGGGTCAGTTTGTCTTCAAAAGATTATCGGGTCACGGGTCTGATCAAGTCGGGTCTCGGGTCATCATGCGTTGATATTTGTCATGCGTCATGCGGCTTGCATCATGCGTCATTGGCGCAACGACAGAGAGGCGTCATGCAGCGTGCAGTGTAGTAGTGGTGTCATGCATATTGTAGGAGCGGTGCAGCGTCACAGGACTTGCAACGGCGGAGTTCATTTTAGTCAAGACATGTACAAGTACAATATTAATTGATAGGTTGATAAGGTCAAATATTCAAACCAGAGTTTCTTCTGGTTTGTTAAGTTGATCTCGGGTCTCTGATATGCTGTGTTCGGGTCAAGTCGGGTCATCTCAGATTGTGGGTCATGTCGGATCAGCGGATGATGTGATCTCGAGTCATTTCGGGTTTCGGGTCATGTCATTTCGGGTCGGGTCGGGTCGGGTACCGGGTCATCTGATCTCGGGTCTTTTCGGGTTTCGGATCATATCAAATCAGGTCGGGTCGGGTATCGGGTCATCTACTGCCGGGTCTTTTCGGGTTTCGAATCATATCAAATCAGGTCGGGTCGAGTATCGGATTATCTATTGTCGGGTCATTTTCGAATTTCAGATCATATCGAACTACTCCGAATTGGACGAGTTTGTCGAGTCGGATCGGATTCCGCCACCTCTAATCTTGCGACTATGCAATTTCAGCGCAATTTGCTTCTTCTCATAAAAACTTACATATAATGATCTGGCCTTTTATGGAAATTTCACAATCCGGCCCATATACCAATACATTCAGATTCAGATAAAAAAAATGATACATGTTAGAGAAAAATCGCGCCTCCGTTTCCACCTGGTACTCTCTGATAGCGTCTCACCTGCTCGGATATTCAAACCAGACAGCAGCAGAGAGGAGAGAGGAGAGGAGGATACTAGTGTCGCATTACCCCTTCAAAGGTAATTTGGAATAATTTCCCTCTACTAATCTAGATTTTCTGTGAGAGAAAGGTTAGCAAATTTGCTTCCTCTTCTTTTTTTTGATTCATCGTCAGGGATAAACATATAAGAAATCTAAATTAACAAAAATAAAAGTAACCTTATAAGCAAATAATATGTAACTAAATTATTCTATTGCAGTAATTGGAGATGGGTGAGTGAGTGTTTAGGAGAAGACTTGTTTGTCTTTTGACATTTGTCAGTTTTTTAATTTAAGGTCAGTAGATTTGGTACAGATATGTATCAGTAAATATATTAAATTTGAAGTAATCAAACTGACAACCTCTTACTGGGGTTTGTGAATCAGGACAGGAGTATGGTGTAGACTGTACCAACTGGTATGGCCATCTATAACAAAAGAGGCAACTTTGAAGTAGCCAAGCCAACAATGCCAGTACTTCGCATACGTTATGAGCCCTATCCACAAACTTTTGTGCTGAGTGCTATTCACTAAACTTTTGCCTTCTTTTTGCCACTTGCGTATAGGTGATGAACACAATTATTCATGAAGTCTTTCAAATTAGTAAACTATACATACCATATTTGGTGAGAGAATGATAATCCACAATTTTTTTCTTACAAAATGGCGATAAACCTTGTCCTCCCTCTCTCAAATAAAAGTTCCAGATCTTTACTGAACAGTAATAAAAAAACTTCTAGTTCTCAATCAGACCCAAGTATCTCCCTCATTCGCTACATCCAGGCTTTGACCCATAATCATTTCCCCAAGAAAACCAACTTCATATCAGCAATTAAGGCTTGCTCTACTCTCTTATTAATCCATCATGGAAAATCTATTCACGCACACGTCCTAAAAGTTGGTCTTGCCAGTGATCGATTTGTCGGTAGCTCAATTATCTCCTTTTACTCCTCAATTGACCATTTAAATTGTGCTCAGAAGGTATTTGATGGAATTCCCATGAAAGACACACATCTGAAAACTGCCATTCTCATGGCCTATTTAAGACATGGAGATATACATAATGCACGTACTTTCTTTGATGAAATGGAAGAAAGAGATGTTGTGACGTGGAATGCTATGTTAACGGGTATGGTGCAAAATGGCTGGTATGGGGAAGCTGTTGAGCTGTTTAGAACAATGCTGATCAACAAGCTTAAGCCAACCCAAGTGACTATAACCTGTGTAATTTCAGCTTGTTCTCAAATGGGTTCCCTCTCTTTAGGTCAATGGATTCACAGTTATGTGCAAAGGTATTTGCATGAAATCAAACCCAGTACAACTCTCTGGAATAGCCTGATACACATGTATGCAAAATGTGGTAGGTTGGATATGGCTCTGGATCTGTTCTGCAAGCAAGAAGAGAAAAACTTGGAAACATATAACACCATTTTGACTTCTTTATCTCTCTATGGCAGTGGCCCCACATGTCTCTCTATTTTCTCCCAAATTGTTAAATTGCAATTATGTCCAGACAGAATCACATTTCTTGGTCTGTTGATGGTGTGTAGCCATGCAGGCATGATTGGCCATGCATACACATGTATTAAATGCATGGGCCAGGTATATGGTGTCGAACCTGGGCCCGATCATTATGGTTGTCTTGTCGACGTCCTCTCTAGAAAGGGGTTTCTAGTAGAAGCTAAAGAGGTAATTGAAACCATGCCTTTCAAACCAGATTTATATTCTTTGGGTGCATTACTGAGTGGCTGCATCAACTATGGTGATGTTGAACTTGGGTTAGAGGTTGCCAAGAAATTGATCAATCAGGAGTGGTACGAAGAGGGTAGATACATGGGTTTGATTAACCTGTGTAAGAAGGTTGGTAGAACTAAAGATGCTGTAATGTTGAGAAAAGAAATAAGGAGATTGTGTAGAAAGGATAACTCAGGGAGAAGTATGATCGAAATAGACGGCACTGTTCATGAGTTTGCAGCAGGAGATTCTATCAATGATGTTTAAGTAAATATGTAAGTTATTATGATTTAGCTCTTGTTATATTGTCTTTTTTGTATTTCCTTTTATTATTAGTTATATTTGTCAAATCAATTCACACAAGTAAGAGCTATGCAGTCAAGAAATTCATTATTTAACCTCCATTTGTTAGCCACCACTCTTTTCTTAAAATTTATAATTTCAAAATAAGTTGGTTAGAATTTTAGAAAAAATATATATTAAGAGCAGAATAGATGTTTCATATTAGTATATATGGATCTAATTTTAAGATAAAAGAACTGCCAACATATATCCATTGCACTCTATAAAATGATAGCATTCGTTTCTTCTGAATGACATGTCATCTGGTGGGTCCATATCTGGATTCGTTCGCACAGTCAGAACATAAGCACCTCCCGTTTATTACAAATTTCTCTATTGCCTTCATCTGGTAAGTGCACCTGCCATGAAAGGCAATGTAAAACAGAATTTCATAGGGCGAGTAATGCTTATCCGATAATAGTCCGAATGCCATCATGAAGGCTTAACCAATTCCTTCGTTCATCCTCGTTAACTTTACACTTGTAACTCTAGAGAGGCATTTTTTTTACCTAAGAAGTAAGATCAACCAAAATAGTCAATTAGATATGATCTCCAATTTCCAGTTGTAATCATAACAAAATACTAGTATTCTTGTGTAGTAACATTTCAAAAGACAGGATTCAAATGCACCGAAAGAGAACTGTTTTTTTTTAGATTGATAGTTAAGATGAGATCTGTTAAGAATTTTGGAATTTTGTGTACGTTACAGTCAAGTACATAAAAATATATTGAGATGAACATCTTTTTTATCAACACAGAAAATATTTTATTTGAAGAGATTTATACACTTATTATACCAATTATATAAATAAAGTGCATTTAAGGTGGTATTAGTCCAAAAGTTAAAGTATGAATTGATATTCTCTAATTTTTACAATTTTAGTGACATACTTAAAATTTAAAAGAAAGTATAAATCACAACATACTTTTGATATCGGGATACCTCTTAAGTCATCGTTTTTATCATCTTTTGCACTGAATTAGAATCATATATTTTGTTTCTTTCCTTCTAAAGTCTATTATCATAATTTGGGGAAAAGTTACATTTGTTTATATGAAAATTAGTTTTCTCCAAAATCTAAGGCAATTCTAATATAGGCAGTTTTAATAGTAGTGGTTGATAAAGAAATTAGTTTAGTATCATCTATTGATTGATCAAAGAAAGAATGGTTCTCATATACTAGATAGAGTAGGGATTCATATTCGTTGTTTCTTTCTCGGATAACAAGATTCTGCTTTTTTCGTTCGAGTCGTCGGATTAGAATTAGACGATAAGATGAAAGAGAGAGATTGAGAGAAGAGAGATCGAGGAGAGAGAACGTCTGATCTGAACCATTCGATGCGAATCGAACCGAGAGGAATAACAGATCGTGTTATCTCCTCAGAATAAGAGCAGATTCGGACGCAATAGAGTAGATATGCCTAAACTGAACAGTACAAGCAAAATACTATTTTAAGATTCGTAATCGTGGAAGGAATCATCGATTTGTATAAAGTGTACATGTAGGAAAAATCTATTTATTATTGCATAACCTTAACAACTTTAATTAGTTGAGCTCACAAATATTTTGTGAAAGTATGTATCGCTTCCGAGTGGATGAAGCACCTACCATGAGCACATAGTTTGTGTGATTTTTTTTTTTTTTTTTTGAGAAAATATCAATTCTTTCAGAAAAAATTTCTTCTGGATTTGTCCTAACTAATCTGTTCCTCATTTTTCTTAACTTACAATTTTCGTTTTGAAATCATGATTTGGTATTAGTATTTTAGTGTTCAACTATAATATATCACTTTATATTATTGATAGGGGCCTTATTGATATTTGTATTCAACTATCAAATGTTATCTTTTTGTATTATTGATATCATTACTTCATTGTTGATCTATTATCATTTTGTATTATTGGTATTAGTTCTTTATTTTTCAACAATTATTACTTTGAAATATTTGTATTAGTATTGTATCGTTCAACTATTATCACTTTGTATTATTGGTGTTAGTACTCAATTGTTCAATTATTATAATTTTGAATTATTAATATTACTACTTTATTATTTAACTATTGTCACTTTGCATTATTGATATTAGTACTCAATTATTCAACTATTATCATTTTTATTACTGATATTATTGATATTAGTACTCAATCGTCCAATAATCATTGTTGGTCTATTACTTTCGTATTATTGATATAAATACTTCATTGTTCAGCTATTATTACTTTGAAATATTGATACTAGTACTTAATTGTTGAACTATTATTTGCTTTGGTGAACACTAAAATATTCTAAATATTAATAATTCAATGCTACTAGTAACACTTTGTGTATATTGTATCTTTACTTCATTCAATAATGATTATCACTTATTGGATGAATGTCACTTGAAAAAGTATAGGATATCAGAGCACATATTGAGGGCATGTTCGGAGTTCAGCAAGAGATAGGAACGGGAATGAAATTTGAACTAAATTTTACTGTGCGGATGAAAAAAAAATATTTAGTCTGAGTGAATTTTTTGTTTTTCACCATCGTGAGTTACAAACGAACAGAGCCTGAGTGATCACATTTATCTGAACAAGAATTGACAAACATTATAAATATTTATATATAAATATTATCACTTTAATATGTTTGTATTAGCACTTAATTCAGTAACTATTACCACCTAATTGACAACATTCAGTTGAAAATATTAAAGTTCTCTGTTCTTTTCTTGTTTAAATAAAGGTTAATTTTATAGTGCACCTAATATTTATGATACATCAATTTTTTTTGTATACATTTTTTATATTTATGAAGATTAAAAAGTTGACAATCGGACTTCTATATATATCTTGTGCAAAGAAATACCAACTGCATGGATGGAAATCCTAAAATAAATATTAGGAGTGAGTCTGTTATGGACACAAAATTTAAATGCAAATCAGTTACAATTATTCATATTTATCAATAAGTTTGCGACCAAATTGATTTTGCATCATAAGTGTGCAATCAAGTTAATTTTGATTCATAGCAGAATTTGTCAAATATTAATTAGTATTTGAGTGACAAAAAAAATTTCATCTCTATCTCAGAAATAACTTGTTTTTCACAGTTCAAAAATAGAAATAGAAATTTAAAATGTTCACTAACTTGCCCGTTGTACACCTCTAGTAAAATCTTTACCATAAATTGCTAACAATATAGTAATTTTTTTTGCAACATCTTACTTGTATTTGAAGTTGTTAATTAAAAAATATATTAGGAAATGTTTAAAACATCATACAATTTTAATATATTTGATTGTTTAAATGTATATAATTCATGTAACAAATTAAAGTCAAAGCGTTTTGTCTTAATTTATCAAGAAAAAAAATCATGCCACCTTAAAGTTACAAAATAAAAAATGTCACCTCAAAACTTAACCTTAGTATAATGTCACACCAAATCTACTTAATTTAAATAACTGTCACAATAAGTGTATAAATCTCTTTCAAATAAAATACTTTTTTATATTGACCAAATTACATATTTTTCTCTCAAATATGTTATTAACCTTAGGTGCCGGGAAGTAAATCGAGTTGGGAAGAAACACATAACTTTATCGATCGAAATAAAGATTGTTGAGTTCCATGAGTGTATGAAAAGAACTTGGTTACCGATATTCCTTACCGGCATCGAAGAAATCTTATTAGAGCCACCACCATCCTTCTTGATTTCTCGATTCACAACTTCGAATATCTTGAAGTATTGTTTCCAATGGATCCCGAGCAACAAAATCTGCAATCAAATGTATATGGCACTCAATAAGATAATAACATTCATCAACTTTGACAGATATGCCGTCTGGTGGGTCCACACCAGCATCAATTTTTCTATATGTTAGAAATGTCTCTCAGTTATTACGAAGTCTTTTGTAGCATTCCTTCCGAAAGTAAATGCGCCACAAAAAGCAATATAGAGTAGCAAGTCATCAACGAGCATTGCCTCTTTTATGGTCGTCACGACGCCATTAGAAAAGCTCGACCAATCTCTTCATTTATCTACGTTAACTTTGTATCTGCTATTCTAGAGAGACAACTTCTTAATCTAGAACACTAAGATAAATCAAAATAGTTGATTATACACAATCTTCACTTTCTATTTGCAATAATAACAAACTAGTACAGTAATATTTTTGAAAGGCAAGATTCGAAATTTCAAATTCATATAAGAGGTAGTTTTCTATGATTGATAGTCGAGAAATCTTGTTATGATTTTGAGGTGTGTTTATGATCAAGTATTGAAGAAAATATTTGAGATAAAGAATATTTTAGTTAATACATAAAAAAATTATATTAAGAAACTTATAAATTAATTATGACAACTATCTAAATAAAATGGGTTTTGAGTGGTATGAGACTAAGAGTTCAGTTTGAAGGGTATTTTTTTTATATTGTAGTTTTTTGGTAGGCATGTTTTCCAGTTTCCTGAAAAATAAAATATAGATCACATTTGTAAACAGATTGCGTAATTATCTCGATTGCTTCTTACAAGAATCCAAAGTCACGACAGATTTTTGATATCGGAATGAAGAGCGTTCATAATCACACCGGACTTTTCATATTTAATTGTCTCTAAAATTTGAAGACAAACTGGAGTCATTGTTTCATTTTTCTCAGTAAACTAGAAATTTATATTTCTTTTCTTTTATTCTAAACTCGACTATCAAAATTTGGAAAATAGTTATTTTTAGATATATCAAAATTAGTTTTCTCCAAAATCTCAGGCTATTCTAGTATAAGAAATTTTAATGTTGGTGATGGATAAAGAAATTAGTGTAGGATCATTTAGTGATTGATCAAAGAAAAAATGGTTCTTATATACTCTAAACAATACAAGCAAAATAATATTTGAGATGCGTATTGAAGGAATCATTAATGTGTTATGAAGTATACATGTAATAATAAATTATTTATTATTGCATAATCTTAATAATTAATGTTAAGAGTTCACAAATATTTTGTGAAAGTATGTATCGCTTCCGAGGGGATGAACCACCTACCATCATCACATAACCTTTATGAGGTAATTAATAAAAAAAAATAGATGAGATACATCAAAATAAAATAAAAGCATCTAAATAATTTTTACGGTACATCTAAATTCTCTTCTCTTTCTTTGTTTAAATATAAAAGGTTAATTTTAGAATGTACCTAATATTTTTATACATCAAATATTTTGTTATACATAATACTTTTTTTTTAATATTTATGAAGATTAACATGTTGAAAATCGGACTTCAATATACATCTAATGACAAAGACATTGTCCAATATTGTATAAATGTGAATTGTAAAATAAATATTTAGATTTGAGTAACAAAACTTTTCATCTTTATTAAAAAACAATTTAATTTCAAATATGTTTGGAATGACTTGGATATGGCATATCTCCAATTCAGGGAATTAGAAAAAGAATCTTTGGTCCAAAAAACAATTTAATTTTTTTATTCGAGGTAGTTTTGATGATTTTATGAAAAGTGATTAATTAAATTTCAAATGAGCTCAAATTTGATACAATACATATCTAAAGAAAATATAAACACATCAAGTTATTAATGTATTTAATTAAAAAATTATTAAATTTATGTACTGTCAAATTGGATGTACCTTAAAAATTAGATGTGAACTAAATTATTTTCCAATAAAATAGTAATGTTTTTCTACGCCACCTTTTTCACTAAATGCATAGAATTGCGATTAATACTTCAAGAGATTGTTTGAAAAAAATAATTTCTGGAATTCAAACATCCGTACATAACAACTATCTCCAATGCATAGATTAGTTAACAAGTGTGATGAAATGTACAGAAACATAAATCCGAAAATAAAATATTAAACGAAAACAGTTTTTGAAACAAGCTTTTAATTTTTGAAAAATATACAATCTAATGTCCACGTGATAAGTAATAAAATGTCATTCGTTAAAACTTTACGTGCTAATAAATATACATACTTGATTGCGAAAATTAAACTGTCGATAATAATGTTCGAAATTCAAATTCAGGCACATGTTTGAGCTTCCTCCTTAACAGATCCACCTATGATTTGCTTCTTATAAGAACCGATTATCGCATCGCAATTTTGATATCTAAAAGTAAGTGGGAGTCACTTAATCTTTTTCATACATTTCTTATCTTTCATTCTAAACTCGGTAGCTCTCGTTAGTAACAATGTTGCTTTGTATATATTAACGTTAGTTTTCCCCCAAGATCTCAAGCAATTTTAATATCAACTGTTGATCGTCAAGAAAATTTGTTCAGGACAATTGAGTGATTGATCAAAGAAAGAATGGTTCTCACACACACACACACATATATGCCTAACCAGTAAAAGCAGAATATCATTATTTGAGATGTATAATCATCAAAGGAATCAACAATGTGTATAAAGTATATATACATATAAGAAGAAACCATTTAGTAATTATTGCATAAACTTAACAATGTTAATAGAGTTCACCAATATGTTATGAAAGTATGTATCATTTCCGAGTGGATGAAGCACCTACCATGAGCACATAATTGTGGTAAGAATTTTCTTTTTTAATTTGTAATACTACAAGCCAAGTCTTCTTTTCTTTCTTTGTCTAAATAAAGTTTAATTTTCGAATGCATCTAATATTTATGATGCATCATTGTCCTTTTACATATTTTGAAGACAAAACAGTTGATAATCGGACTTTGATATACACTAGGCAGAGGATCGCGCTACGCGCGATGCATGAAGCATTTGGTGAATCAAGAAAAGAGCACGCAGGAAGAAAGAAGCACTGCAAATACCAAAAAAGATCAATGAAATAAGTGCCCAAGGATGTAGAAAACATAATTAATTAATCATAAACAGCAAAGAGTCGGTTAGGATGGAGTTGAAGGCTATCAGATGGAATAAAATAGTAGGTGCAGAGCGACGTCACGGAAGCAGATGGTGACGTGGCAGCGAAGCAGCGTCATGCGGCTTTCAACGACGTCATGTGGTGTCATGTGGTGGCATGTGGTGGTCATGCGTTATGCGTCCTGCGACATGCAACATGTTTCATGCGTCATGCGTCATGCACCATGCGCCATGCGTCATGCATCATGCGCCATGCGTCATGCATCATGCGCCATGCGTCATGCGCCATGTGTTATGCGTCATGCGTCAAGCATCATGTGTCTTGCGTCATGCGTCATGTGTCATTTCTCTAAAGTCTTGCGACTTGCTGCGTCATGCATCATTCCTCTAACGTCTTGCAACTTGCAGCGTCATGCGTCAGGCGTCATGCGCCATGCGCCATGTGTCATGCATCTTGCGTCATGCGTTATGCGTCAAGCGTCATGTGTCTTGTATCATGCGTCATGCCTCATGCCTCATGCGTCTTGCGTCTTGCGTCATGCGTCATGTGTCATTCCTCTTACGTCTTGCGACTTGCAGCGTCATCCGTCATGCGTCATGCATCATGCGTAATGTACCATCATGCATCATGCGTCGTGCGCCATGGGTCATGCGTCATGTGTTAGTTTGTAATAATCTGGAAGTCAATAATACGATAAATTATCATAAAGCTTTGTTCATGAATTGAGTGATTAATAAACTGTCATTTTGTTACCTTGAGTATTATTGAATTTATGAATCATTCCTTTATCTGACTTGAGTCAATAACTGAAATTGTGAAACTTCATAATACATATGATATATACTCTTAAAAGTCTCTAACCAAGGTAATTAGCAGGAACACTAATTTACCGTTACAAGATTAGAATGTGGATTAAAAGATGGTTAAGTTTTACAAACCATAGACATGAGATGTCATTTTAATCACATGAATAGATGTTAGAAGAACATTGTATTTGACAAACCTCGAATGAAACATTAAATGGAATTGTGTACGTGTCATTAATGTTTTCATTCAGTGTTAAGTTCTAAAGTATGAGGTATTCATCTTTCTTACTAAGAGATGTGTATGTGTGATTGTTATCTAACGTTGTCGGTAAAACGCAGTCATAACGGTAGATTTTCGGTATACATAGCTTAGTTGAGGTAGTGATGGCTTACTGAAAGTACTATTGTCCCTCGTGTCTTGATACGAGTTACAGTATCACTAGGCGCCTTGATAGAGTAAGATTATCTGCATGCGGTATAATTACAAGAGTAATTATATTTGATAAGTCTACTCAAGATCGAGAAAAGATTAGTTTGCAAGGATGACACACACCTGCCTTGAAACTAATCTGATACTGTGAGGCGAAAGAATTAACACGACTAAAATGTTTAGTGGATCATGATATTGCATAAGTACAACATCGTCTGTGTAATTAGATGGTCATAGCGCAGATGTCAGATGTCTCCTATGATTATAGAAATTAAAATGGTTTTAATTCTATTTACCAACATAACATAGATCCTATTAGGTCACACCGTATAGGAGCTAAATCAGAGAATCTTAATGATTAATTATAAATAGGTTATAATTAATATTAAGATGATTATAATTAATTATATGCGATATAATTAAATTATATACCTCATACAAAATGACAAGCAAAAACAAACGGTTGAATTTATAGACGTATACGATACGTTGTATAAAATCATATCGCAACCAAACAAATACCAAACCCTGAGAAATATAATTGTTGAGAACAATTATATGTTTATGTATATTTATATATATTTAATTTAGATTTTAAATATTGATTATGGTTTTGAATTTGGGATGAAAGTCATTATCAAATTAAAACCTTAATTAAAATCTTAATTAAAAATAAATAAATAAATAAATATTAAAAAAAAGGGAAAAATCAAATGATGTCGGCATAAGTTATGTGGCATAAAGCAAAGTCAAAATATAAAAAAGTTTGATATTTTGTGCCATGCCGACATCAAACAAAAAAAAATCAAAATATCAAAAATGTGATATGCATGCCAACTTGGCATATCATAAAGGTATGTCGGCAAAAATTGGGATATGTCAAGCTTGATATTTTTTTATGATTGCCGACATGCCTAAGGGCATTTTGGTCTTTTCACTATTTCAAGGGTATTTTGGTAATTTGTAACCTCCTCATTTTAGTATAAATAGAGGGGTAGATGGAGAGAGAAAGAGACAACAAAAATCGATTCGTACTCGTTAACTCGGATTCGTATCGATAAATATATTTTCTCTCTTTCTCGGTTACGGTTATTTACGGGATTCGGGAAATAGTATTTTTGCGAAAGGAGCGGTATTTCATATTTGAATAACTGCGAGTCGTAAAGATATTTATTTAGTCGTTATCTCAGTGAATAGTGTTTTTGCGGTATATTGCGGCTTTCGGTATTTCTGGCAGAAGAAGTAAGCCGGCCTCTGGTCGTCCTGGTGGACATCTGGTAGAGGTATCAGACGTCTGATACTCCGGTCGTCCTTCCGAGTCTTCTGCGGTCCAATTCGAATTTGGATCAAGGTATTAATGTTATATTAATCTATTTAATTTGTAAGTAGATTAAAGTTTTAGAATTCAGTTAAGGAGTAGATATGTTTAAGGATTAAGTAGGGTTTTGATGATAGGGATAAACGGGAGGTGGACACCCTCTGTGGTTTATCCGACATACCCCGCTTAATCCCCGGCTTAAGTCAGACGTAAAATTTTTGTTTTACGGTCTTTCCGCTGCTTAGGCCAATTGACGGGTTTTGAATTGTGCGTAACCCAACATCATGTGTCATGCATAATGCTTCATGCGTCATGCGTCATGCGTCATGCGTCATGCGCCATGCGCCATGCGTCCTGCGTCATGCCTCAGGCATCGTGCCTCATGCGTCTTGCGTCATGCGTCATGCATCATTCCTCTAACGTCTTGCGACTTGCAACGTAATGCGTCATGCGTAATGTACCGTCATGCGTCATGCGTAATGTACCGTCATGCGTCATGCGTCATGCGACATGCGTCATTAGTCATGCGTCATGAGTCATGCATCTTATGTGAGGTGTCTTGCATCATGCGTCATGCATAATGCGTCATGCGTCATTCCTCTAACGTCATGCGACATGCGTCATGCGTCATGCATCTTGCATCATCCGGCTTGCGTTATGCGTAATGTGTCATGTGTCTTGCGTCATGCCTCTTACATCATGCGTCATGTGTTATGCGTCATGCCTCTTACATCATGCAACTTGCAGTGCCATGTGACTTGCAACGTCATGCGTCATGCATCATGCATAATGTACCGTCATGCGTCGTGCACCGTCAGGCGTCGTGCGTCATTCGTCTTGCATCATACGCCATGCGTCATGCGTTTTGCGTCATACTTCTAATGTCATGTGTCATGCATCATGCGTCTTGCGTCTTGCGTCATGCGTCATGCGTCATTCCTCTAACGTCATATGTCATGCGTCTAACGGCATGCGTTGAACAGTTAAAACCGTGGAAACGACATGAAAGAAATATTTTAAAACAGTGGTTTACAGTAACGAAAAAATTTCGGGAAAAATAAAAAGAATAAAAATGCTACAATAAAATTGGACAAAATAAATCGAAAAAAAATTTAAAAAAAGTTGCTACGAAAAAAACGAGGGAAATAATTTCGGGAAAATAAGAAAGCTAGAGTAAAATTGGAAAAAATAAATCGAAATTTTTTTTTAAAAAAGTTGCTGCAAAAAAATTTCGGAAAAATTAAAAAAGTAAAATGCTACAGTGTTTTTACTATAGCACGCTACAGTGAAAACATTATTCATGACAACTGTAGCCAAGCATGTTCAACTTTTATATATGTAAGATTAGTGGCGAAGACAATGCCCATACTTTGAATGGAGATATTAAAATAAATACTTAGATTTGAGTTTAAAAAAATCATTTTTTTCCTTACAAATGAATAAAAATTTAAATTCAAGTTTGTTCACATTTACTTCGATATCTCATATTTCCAATTTGGGTAAAAAAATAAATAAATCTTTTTTCGTCCGTCAAACAATTTAATATTGTTTACGACGGAGTTTTAGTGCTTTTAAGATAAGTGGCTAACTAAATTTTAAATTAACTCAAATTTAATACCCGTCTATATCTTAATAATTAGAACATATCTAAATTTAAATAAATTTTTCTCACATATATGTACTAGTCGAAAATTTGAATGTACCTTAAAAATTGGTTGTGATCTAGAATGCTTTTAAATGAAATTGTTATGCTGTTATATGCCGCCACCTTTTTCCACTAAATATACAGATTGATATTAATATTTCAAGAAAAATTGTTTGCAAAATATTTCCTCAAATGACCTCTGGATTTTAACAACTATTTTTCACACATACTTAAAAAACTGCTCTTGGTCTGATAGCAAAAGAGTAACAAGCTTTAAGTGGAGGTTCTGAATTCGAAATCAGTGAAAGTCAAAGACCACTAGAGAATTTTTTATCACTTTGATAATATTTGAGAACAAAAATCACTCATCTATTCTTAAAAAAAACAACTATCTCCCATGCATAGATTAGTTACCTAACTTTCCTCTAATGCATAAATTACAATGAATAAATATATTTATTTACAATGAATAACTTTAAAACAGTACCAATTAGCTACTTGTGAAAAATATAAAACCGAAGCTACTAACATATCTACAATAAACAAGAGTGCTAAGAACATACTCATTACACCCAACTATCTCTCAAATAAAGAAGTGAAAGATGTTTTTTCATCTCGCGCACAACATCCCAATGCGGATGAACTGGGAATCTATATTTTGTTCATTCATTCCAAACTCTTGTTTATCTTGTTTGGAAAAATGCAAGTTTTGTATATCTCGAAATTAGCTCTCTCCAATATCTCAAGCAATAATAATGTTGGTGGTTCCTTAGTTGAACAAAGAAATAAGTTTGGGTATTTTGTTCTCATATGATATGCCTAAAATTTACTTTAAAAAAGTTTTTACTGAAAAAATATAATGTGCATAATCAGTACGTCTAGAGCTGAAGAACATTTGAGACGCGTAACACTTAAAATGTGCAAATTTATCATTGCTAGTGCTAGCCTTAACACTGTTAGAAAAGTCCACAAATTTATTGTGAGAATATGTATCTCTCCCAAATGGATGAATCACCTACCATGTGCACATAACCTGTGTGAATATTATTTTTAGAAAAAAATAGTTTTTCCTCTTTATTACATCTTTTATGAGAAGAATGATTCTGGAAATTACAATAAAATGAACTACACATTATGTTCTCTTCTCCTCTTTGATTAAATACAATGAGCATGGCTAAAATAATATGCATAGTACACTCCATTTTGTACTATGCATATAGATATAGGTCATTAAATTGAGATTTAAGTTGCTCAATAAATTCTTCATATGAAAATATTGTAGGAAATAAAATTTCGTGATTTTTAGAGCTTTCTAGCTATTTTTTAAATATTTTTTAAAAACAGTCCAGATTTAATACTACAAAAGTGTATTTCTGGACTGTTTTTAAAAAATAGCAAGAAAGCTCTAAAAATCATGAAATTTTATTTCTTACAATATTTTGATATGAAGAATTTATTGAGCAACTTAAATATCAATTAAATGACCAAATTAAATACAAATAGACGCATAGTATGTTATGTGGTGTACTATGCATATTATTTTAGCCATGCTCTAAATACAATAGTGACACTGTTCAATTTTACCACTAAATGCACAAAGCTGCTCATAATTCCTCAATAGCAATTATTTTTAAATTACTTCTCAATAAGCACTCTCCATTATAGGAGATGCAAGTTAAAATACGGTTTTCAATCTTTTATAGGTATTTCCCCCCCCCCCCCCCCCCCCCCCCCTCTTTTTTCTCCAAAAGCAAGCTTTTAAAATGGATTTTTTTTAAATTTTATTCTTGTATTTTGTGTATTGAGCAATTCATACGTACCCTGTAAAATTTGATTCAACTTTCTAAACTTTTTCTGCATAATAGAAGTATTTAAAAGCATGATCCAAACGTTATTTCTATTACTTTGCAACAATAATTGATTGCTACCTATTTTTTTGACTTATTTCTTCGAGATAATAAAGCAACACACCATATGTACAGAAATAATGTGCATACAAATCTAAAAGGTAAGCCCTTTACATCCATATTGTGGAAATAGCAACTTCACTGAAAAGGTGTAAAGAAGATATTAGTTGATGTATCTAAAAAAAATGAAATTATGAATTTATGAAAGAAAAAAAGTCTAACCTCAGGATAGCAGTCTTGATGAACAATCTTTTGAGTTTTGGGATTTACATTCAATGAGCAAGAAATGTTTCCCTGATTAAAAGAAAAGGCAACAATGTCAATCAATCAACATAAATATGAAATATGCAAACAAGTTGTAAGATATCCCTCACTAACAAGGAACAAAATTTCTTTATCACAGTGTTATTTGCAACAGTTACGCAAGATAAAGAAATAATATATGATGTTGATGTTTAGTAACTACGGATTTCTCCATTCAGGATTTTCTCATGGCTTGTAGTATCATTTAGTTGTAGATGTTATGTAACTGTTGTCTCAGTTAATGAAACAGGTAGCTTAGCTACCTTTTCTCAGCAAGTAAAAGTATTGCTTATAACAAAAGGTAAAAACCAGTATATACCAGTCCTTGTCATCATGAGCCCAGTAGGAGACTTTTTTGTAATACATGAATATGATCATTATTGATCTTGTTCAAACCAGAAATTAAATGCCTAATCCATCATTGGCAAACAATGCAACCAAATACCAATTCCACGCAATGATCAGAATATTGAAGAGTTCATAACTCTGATCTACTAACCTAGCAGCACCAATGGGACCAATGTACCAGTCAATTCCATGGAATCGAACGACATGATATTAAAAAAAAATTTGAACAAATTAACTAGAAGACAGTTAATTATTAGCATTTCAATTAACTAGAAGACAGTTGATAAACATAAAAGCAAAAGAAATCAACCTTAACCGGGATTTCAGCAACGATCAAACCAAGAGATCCTTCCAATTGAGTAACAGTATCCAAAGGCACTGATGCCTTTCTCAGATCCTCAATCAAGTACACTAATTCATCCACAACTCTTACCCCATCTAGCTTTAGCTCAGCCTCCAAGTTCGACTCTCCCCTCGCCTCAACCCTTCCACTGGCAGCACTGACTGAACCAAGGTGCTTCCCCCGATAACTCACAGAAGAAACCACCGATCTATAATCAAGAGCGAAGAAATCAGGGTTTTGTACATTCAACTCAAGTTTTAAGGTTAGATCTAACGTGGCTCGAGGCGGAAGGGAGATATGAAGATGCTTGAGGTGGAGATGCGTAACGCGAACAGTGGGATCGGAGGGCAAGAGAAGGAGAAATAGAGAGAAGGCGAGGAGGAGAAAGAGCAAAGAGGCGATAAGAGAGACGAGGCAGATGGAGCAGGAAGTGACACAGTAATTGCGGCGGCGGTGGCGACGGAGGCGGAGGCAGAGGATGGGATAGGAAGGGATGAGGAGGTACGAATGGGGATCTTGGGAGGATGGGGAAGGGGAATAGGAGGGGAGGAGAGGCTCTGTGTCTGACTGGTGGGGCCGGATCGGAGGATCGCTGGCCATTGGTGATTGGTGGAGGTGAGACTGAGAGGTGATTGATGATTTCGTTTCTTGAATTAGGTGTGGCGTGCGGAGGTGGGTTTTGGTGTTGCCATGGATGCTGAGGTGAGGTGATTCCGTGGCGCGAAGGTGGGTCCTACATGATAGTGAAGAGTACGTGCTTATTTATCCGATTTCCTCTTTTTTATTTTCTTTTTTTATCTATTGCATTTGCCATGGAACAAGGTGAATAAAGCATTAGAATAGCTGGCTTTTATGAAATGAATGTAACACAAATAAAATTTACGGAAAATAGTCTATGTTAAGTTAATTTATGAAATTGAACACAATCTTGTAAATAATTTAAATGAAGAAATATTTGTTCTACAAAATTATTTATATGACTAATTTTGTTATGGATAAATATCAGTTTGATTGTATAATTATTTGATGATAAATTTACAATTATAATTAATTGGTGTTTTAGGAATTTTGGGCTAAACCAATAATATTAAATATCAATTAGGGTCAACTCCCAACTCCAAAATCAGACGGCATCACAGAGAGATTCGTCAGCCTAAATAGAAGGAACTTCTTCTAACAAAAAATTATATCTTTTTTTCAGCATATGCATTTGTTTTATGAGGATTTGATGCGTACGCTACGAGCATAATTTTTAATTATATTTCAAATTATGAAAATATTTATTCCAAGTCATAAATTTGTTCATAAAAGAATATCCATTTATATAAACTTTTATATATTTTTTTATACTAACTCAAGATGTCAAAAAATAAAATGTGTTATAATAAATCAAATATTTGGAAAATTAGGAGCAAATTCATCAACCTTACCCAACTAGATTCATTCCATCATGCAATGACATCAAACAAATGCTATAAAGAAAAATTAAGAACACAAAGGACAAGTAATAGGGTGTCAAACACATATCAGATTTATTATGTACATAAAAAAAGCAGCCAACGATAGGGGCCGACCTACATAGTGGCAAGTTCAAACTCGTGTCGCTGCTTGATTTTGCAATACAGTTTTCATAGTATTAAATTTTGGTTGGATTAAAAAAATATAGCCAACGAAATATAAGGAGTTTGTCGCGTTTTCGTTGCGTTCAACTCGACGAGAATCCGAAAATTTGCATTAAATGTTTCGCCTATTGAACGCAATCAAAATATCTTTCATTTAACATTACATTGTTCGAAACACAAAACGTTAAAGCCCGCAGCATTGACAACCCTACCGACTTGCTTGAGCTTCATAACCTAGTTACATACATGATACTGATACATGATGGCATTTTATATTTCTGTGATGAGACCAAATTTTAGCTGGTACCCAATTGTGGGCTTTATTACTCCTTTACTTGTGCTTCCTAGTTGTAAGCTAATGGGCTTAAGGAGAGGAAATAGGAAGTAGGAACACTCACGGGTCACGGGTCACGGCTCATCTCCGAAGAAAATCGGATCCGAATCTGCTGATTGTATTTGATGCGATCAGGATTCTGTTTGTTTCGATTCAATTATTACAAATCGATCGATCGTCACGAATGATTGTGATTTGATTTAAAGAACAAATACTTTGATTGTTTGATTGTTAGATAATTTTTAAACGGTCCAAATCGAAACAACCATAAAACAAAGAAGAAATTATACAAACGGCGGATTTGATTCCAAGAAAATCGGTGGATAAAATTAAAATATAGCTCGGCGGCAAATTTGATCTGAAAATTTATTTCCCTCCTGCTCCGAGGTTGGTCCAAGTCTGACAAAAGGATAAGTCCAGGTGGCAAATTTTCATTGGTCAAGATGATATTGTCAGTCCTTTTTAGTACAAATTCCGGGACCAGAGTTTCAGGCTGTAGACCCCACAAAACGACTGACCATTTATCTTCGCGCCTTTCAGAACATTAAACAAATGAGAATTGATATCTAACGCAAGGAGTTCATGTGTCTGCCTCTCTGATGCCGGACAGGTACAGCACAATTTTAGCATACCGATTAATCGGTTTGTGATGAATTGCTCTAGCGGCAGTGCTTTTAGATTTGAAGGTACCAATTTTAAATATAGATGGAACAGCCCATATGCACCGTATTGCATTTAGAGGTGCAATAAATATTCGTGGTTCGCTCGTCAAACACTCGTTATGAACTCGTTCGTTATCAGTTCGAGCTGTTAACGATACGAACTGATCAGCTCGTTAAGTTAACGAGTCGATCTTGAACTCTGTCCAGCTCGACTCGTTAAGAAGAACACATGTTATATAAAGTTAAGTGGTAGATATTATTATCTAACTTCAATAAAAATGCATTTTGAGTACAAGTTGCAAAATATTAATTAACATATAGTTTAGGAATGTAAAAAATATCCGTAGCTCGTGACTCGTCCGTGTTCGACTCGTCAAAAACTCGTTATGAACTCGTTCAGTACTAGCTTGTTATGAAATCGTTTGTTAAGTAATGAGCCGATCTTGAACTTGACTCAGTTCGTTCGTGTTCGACTCGTTTGCACCCCTAATTGCACATCAACAAATTCAATTCCGAAGTTAATGTAGCTAGTAAATTTTTATATTTTAAAATGTTTCATGTTTATGCTATTTTGTTTGTTAAAAGCCATTATTTGATGTTGTTGAACGTTTGAAATGATTTGCTCTTCAATGTTAAATTAATAGTAAACTTGTTCTCACATAATTAGAACACGCATTTCTAGAAGATTTAACCAGGTCAAATGAGCAATTTAAGAAGATCGCTCAAGTTTTTAAACTAATAAATTGAAACTAGAATTGGTGTCCTCTTATTTTGACTACTTATCCTCTCACAAAATTTAGTTATTATTGTAATATTTCTTGTTATTTAATATAATAAATCAACTGAAAATATTTTCATGTTGGTAAAATATAAATATTTAGAACATATCTTCTTTTAAAAAAAGTTTACTAAACGTCGATTTCTTAGAGCAAATAGTGATTTTTCCATGGAAACAGTGCTGTTCTCGTGGGCGCGGGTTGTCTCCGAATAGGACCTTAAACAATCTCTTTAATATTTATTTAATTCTCTATTCATGATTGGACACATATCTCTATTTAATTATATTGTACCTATTTTCTATCTATAAATTAGAGAAGAAAACATAAAACTCTTTATCGAAATTCAATATATAATCTAAATATAAATATACATATCTATCAAATATCAATCCTTCATCTCACATATTTATTGCAATAAAAAACTTTCAAAAAAAAAAATGGTCAAGTTAGATGCGTTAGCATTAATTCGGAGGCGTGTAACAAAAGCACTAAAGAACATAAAAAAAAAATAGAAACAAAAAAGATAAGGTTTTTTTTTTAATTTAAAAAGATAAGGGTCGTGGTACAGAGTACAGTCCGCTGCAAATTCATTGCACCGGCATGATAACCATGAATCCATATCCCGTGCTCACAAATTCTCTGAGACTATACATGTTTCTACAAACTGACATGTAGACCCCACGAGAACTTCCTTATTCACTGCACCTTGGGACCACACCTTGGTCCCATCGTCAGTGCTTACATGAAATTACCATGGAACTTGTCACAGAATATCCGGGTTTTGAAATAGACGAGTCTTTCTAGCCCAAAACCCAACCCGACCGTTCCCTGTTGTATCCAACGTGATTTCTGGTCTCCTTTTTACTCTCTCTGTACAACTATCATGTAATCCGTTCTCTAGAATTATTTTGAGGTAGACTTCTTAAAATTAAATAATTAATACATCATCACATAGAATTGCAGAGATTTAATCTTACTGCAATTAAATGGTACAAAAGTGGACCCCACGGTTCCGTCATTTCAACCTCATTCGGCTCCTCGTGATTCTTTAAAGTGGGGAATTAATGTTGGTCTTTAGACTCTTATAACTTAGTAGGAGTAGCACTGTTTTTTAAGCGCTCTAGCATTGGATACTTCGGCGAGAAGCACGAAAACAATGGCGTTCTTCCCTTCTCTTGTCACCTTTCTCTGGTTATGCTTCGCCATTGCTGGCGCTCTTGGAGCTCAGAACCGGAGCCTTGACGGTGTGTTTTCTGTTTTCCTTGAGATTATTTTTTTTAGTTTTTTTGTTTTCTTATGTTCGTGTTTACACCTGAGAAGTTACTTCAGATCTGTTTTCTCTTTTTTGAGTATTATAGTAGTAGACATTCTACTCAGGCGACAGTGACGCCTCGTTTCTAATTAGTTCTAAACTGACAAAAATGTATCTGTTATCTATAATGTTTAAAAAAGATTTATGAATAGAGTCATAGAAAGGGTTTAGGTAGGGTTTAATTTTTACTAAATTTCTTTACCCTGTTTCTAGCATTTTTATTTCCTGTACTTGGTAATATATTAAAGAACAAACTTAATCAATAGTAGCATAGTGCAGTACTTGAGCTTATTTTTCCAAAACTACTGAAACAAAAGAAAGTCGCTTTGTTCTACTTGAGAGAAAATTTCTTCATAGAAGTATCGGACATTAAAGACAACGATACGCTTCTTTAGTTGTTCAATATTATTTATTTTAACAAATTGAAGCCATTGTGAACTAGAGACTACACTTCTTTACCCTTATTTGAAACCCATTTTGCATACATTTTGTTTTCAGGTCTCCTCGCAAATGGAAACTTTGAGATCAGTCCCCGCAAGGAGAAACTCAACAAGACAGTCATTGTAGGCAAACACTCCCTTCCCAACTGGACAATCCATGGCGTAGTTGAATATGTCTCGGGTGGCCCACAACCTGGCGGCATGTTCTTTGCCGTGCAACACGGGATCCATGCTGTCAGGCTTGGAAATGAGGCCTCCATTGCCCAAAATATCACAGTCACGCCTGGTTCTTTCTATGCACTCACCTTCGGTGCCACTCGAACTTGTGCACAGGATGAGGTATGTGATAACAGAGTTACAGGGTTTACTTGTTCTGGTAAATTATTGCAGTATCCTTAGTGATGATGTTCTTTCATATAGAATAAATAAAACATATGCAGAATTAAATGCGTACTATATGCAATAAATGGAAATGCTTTATGACTCAAAAAATACTTGTATATCATTTTTGCAGCATATAACCTCTCTGCTCCCTGTTTTGAGTTTTTGCATTTCCTTATCTTGTCATTTTTTTCTATCAACCTCCGAAACATAAAATTGACGTTTAAAAGTAGTGATTGTAAAATCACATTGTACACTTCTATTGTTAAGTGTGACTTGTACAGTATAACTTTTTGACATCCGATCGATAGGTGCTGCGTGTATCAGTTCCGCCACTTTCAGGTGACCTCCCAATTCAAACATTGTACAGCACCACACAAGAGGATACCTATGCATGGGGATTCAAAGCCACTGGAAAAACTGCCCAGGTGATTTTTCACAATGTAGGAGTCCAAGAGGACCCTGCATGTGGACCCCTTATAGATGCCGTGGCCATAAAGGAACTCTTCCCACCTTACCCCACAGGAGGTAAGATTCACATCATCCTCAGCTGTATTTGGAGAATTGTCATTTTATTTAGGAATTGTACCCATTAGATGTTGCATCAAGGTAAGTTAAGGAGACAATTATAGGCAAGCCCATTTGTCATATACCCGTACCAGCTGAAACCAAGTACTTGATTGCCTGAACAGTGCATCTAGTCTGTACATCTAAAAAGTGTACTGTATTTTCACTAATATATTTCTTGTTGATTAATATGTAAATTTTCTTTGTCTGGCTCTGGTTAATTGACAATTGTGCCAACTATTTTGCCAGGTAACTTAGTGAAGAATGAGGGCTTTGAGGTGGGCCCACATGTGTTTCCTAACTCCACAGCCGGGATTCTCCTCCCACCCAAGCAGCAGGACAGCACTTCCCCTCTTCCTGGCTGGATCATAGAATCTCTAAAGGCTGTTAGATTCATTGATTCGCCACATTTCTCAGTCCCATATGGCAAGTTTGCAGTAGAGCTTGTGGCTGGGCGCGAGAGTGCCATTGCACAAGTTATTCGCACTGTACCGAACCACCACTACAATCTCTCTTTCGTGGTTGGTGATGCTAAGAATGGTTGTCATGGGTCTCTTCTTGTTGAGGCTTTTGCAGGTAATGCAACTAGTATATCATACAATGTAATCCACCTAAGCAACTAGTTAACTTACAAAAATGCAATTTCTGAAAGACCTGACAGCTGGTATTTGTCTTATGTGATGTGCAATAGGTAATGCAACTGTGAAGGTACCTTTCCAATCAAGCTCGAAAGGTGGGTATGTGCCGGCGAGCTTGAAGTTTGTGGCAAGTACTTACAGGACCAGACTAACCTTCTACAGCTCTTACTACCACACCAAGACCAATGATACAGCTGCACTTTGTGGGCCAGTTATTGATGAAGTCAAAGTTTATCCTCTCAAGATTTGAGTTCTAGTTCTTCTCAAAAAAAAAAAAGATTTGAGTTCTAGTTTCAAGAATGTAGTCATATTGGTCGTTTGAGGGTATGCTCGTAAGATTGAATTGGTAGGTCGGTCAGAAATGTATGAAAATTGTGGCATTTACCTCTGTGTACTTTGGTTGGATTGAAGACTTTACAGTATGCTATGATCTCTCTGTATGAAGCTGGTTGCAATATAATCTTTGCTTCTCAAGAGTCAATTTTAGTGAAGTATTTCTAATTTACATGTCCCTAATTTTAGGCAATCACCTAGTATATGAATTTTTCATTAAACAAAGGGTACAGAGTTCTTGGGGTATGTTTATGGAGGGTTGATGATTAGAAATGACTTGACTCAAATTTAACTTGCTAACATTTAACGGTTTTGTTTCCATGTCTTCTCCTATCATGTTTACTTGGAGTATATGCATGATGGCATGATAATCCTGCAGAATATTTATTTTTGTTCTCGCATGTGGGTGAGTGAAGCAAGACTAGATATTGATGGGACCTCCAGCTAAACATCTTAAAATCGATTTCTAGGTACATAATGTACATTAGTAACTTCAGGGCTTTAATGGTTTTTTTTTTGTCGGCCTTAGTTTATACTATAAGTAGATACTGTATTTACTGTATGCTGGTCTCAGAGTCTGATATTGTGCATTCAGGTCTCCAAATTGAGGACTCTTATTGTGTGTAAGCTCATATAAGCCATAAACCCTAAAACATAGACAAACTACATTACATGCCAATATTGATCAGATTCATATAAAGACTTTTAAAACTTCAATATTACATATTTAGTCACTGAAATTTCATAATTACATATTTATCCACTTAAAACACAAAACGTTTCATATAAAGGTCTCTAAAATTTTAATATTACATATTTAGCCACTAAAATCTCATAATTACATATTTATCCATTTAAAACACAAAACGTTTCATACAAAGGTTTCTAAAAGTTCAATATCACATATTTAGTCACTCAAATTTCATAATTACAAATTTATTCAAGTAAAACACAAAATGTTTTATTATTGTCCAACATAACTGCAAATTAATAAATTTAATGTAAATTAACAATTAAATGATAATTACCACTCTAAAACAATAAATGAGGTAGGAAATTGAAAACGAGTCGGACCAGGTCGGATCGGGTCAAACTCTCCCGAGTCAACGGATTGGCCGAGCCACGAGTTTGTTGTATCAGGTTTGAGAAGAAGGGTATAATCGTTAGCTTCTTTATTTCACACCGCTTTTCATCTCCTCTATTTAGGTATTTGACAAAATTCGAATGTGTTTGACCCGGCCCGACCCAAGGCAAACTCGTGCGAACTCGTCCAAAAAACTCGAGAGTTGAAGACAGGTAGCGACCATCCTTTTTGGAAAAAAACCTGTGTTAAAACTCGTGTAGACACTTTAAAACACTAATAGAGGTAGAGAATTGAAAACGGGTCGGGCTGTGTTGGGCCTAACTCGCCCGGGTCGACGAGTTTGCCGGGCCGACCTGGCAAACTCATAGCCCGACCAACCCATTGACCCGGACAAATTTGATCCGACTCGTACTGGCCCGACTTGTTTTCAATTTCCTCTCTTTTAGTATTTTAGAGTGGTAATTACCATTTAATTGTTAATTTATATTAAATTTATTAATTTGCAGTTATGTTGGACAATAATAAAATATTTTGTGTTTTACTTGAATAAATTTGTAATTATGAAATTTGTGTGGCTAAATATGTAATATTGAACTTTTAGAAGCCTTTGTATGAAACGTTTTGTGTTTTAAATGGATAAATATATAATTATGAGATTTCAGTGGCTAAATATGTAATATTGAAATTTTAGAGGCCTTTATATGAAACGTTTTGTGTTTTAAATGGATAAATATGTAATTATGAGATTTTAGTGGCTAAATATGTAATATTGAAGTTTTAGAGATCTTTATATGAAATTTTGCCAATTAGTAAAATAGCAACTAGGGTCGAAAGATATTTCTGATGTCTCCCACGCTGATTTCTGAAGCTAAGAGGAAAACTAGAGATTCACTAGTCTATAAATCAGTAAAATTAGAGATTCAGCATTGACTAGGGCCAATTTTGATTTTTCAACAAAAAACATATGTTGGTTTTTTTTTTTTTTTTGAAACAAGGGTAAAGCACCCCTACCGCTTTCATTAAAACAATAAAAGCCAGTACACTGTTTAGTTACACACTTAGCAGCATTTGAAATGCTGTTACTCTAAAAAACAGAACCACCTTCTATCTATGGTACGAGTGCTTCTTTTTTATCTATCAAAATTAATAACATATCCCCAAACTATATATCCTATGAGTAACCCCATAGTCTTGGAAACAAAATTTCCACACCCTATCGAAGATGAGTTCGAATCCGGTGCTCGTAAAAACCGTACTTGTTTCCCTGCTTGTCTCGATCCGATCGCCCGACCGTCACGGACGGCTGTGATTTGATTCAGGGGCAGATGCTTTGGCCGTTAGATGAATTTTGAACGATCCAGATCGAAACAAGCAGGGATTTACGAGCACCAAATCCCGTTCCATCAAAGACGTGATCCCCTGGTTTATCCAGCTCAGATAAACACCCAGAAAAAGAAGAAAAACAACGATTTTGATCATGCAACTTCCAAGCCCCTTGACCATGCCTTTTCTTCCATTCCCTCTAGCTGATTCTTCAGAAATGTCTGCTCCTTAATGCCAGTCTCCTCCCTTGCTGACTCAATTGCTGAACCTGCATCTCTGAGCTCCATTTGCACCTCCAAGTCTCTAGCCTGTGCCAGCCATTTTTCCATCTTGCCTTTCATCAAAACATATGTTGGTTACTTGTTCTGGTCATTCAAGTTCAAGCTCTGTTGGGTTTCAGAAAAGTAAAATTAGAGATTCACTATAGATTCTGACTACAGTTGATTTTAGCCCGAGGACTAATATGTTGTGTTATGATTGAATTCCATGCAGCACAGATTAGATTTTGACTATCAAGTGAAGTACAAATTAATGTCAGTTAGTCGGATGAAATTGGATTCAGTTAGTTTTGAATTGCCGTCGATTCTGTCGCCGTTTGTGAAATTTTATGATACAAGGAGGGTGTTATGATCAAAGTTTTGTTTAGCCAGTATCAGAAGATGTATTTGCATGGGGCTGTAAACACTGGTATAACATCATGAAAGTGCTATCCTGGAACTCTAGGGGTTTGAATACAAAGGAAAATAAAGCTTTTTTAAGAGATTGATTAGAAAAGGAAATAGTGACATAATTTATCGAAGAAACTACAAAGGATTACTTAACTAACAGGATATTAAAATCTGTTAATCTATTTATTTTTATTTTTTTTGGCATTGATTTTGGCTTCTTCATATCATATACGGGTCAATTTTCAATTCCAATACATATAAATAAAAATAAGGTGGATATTGTTTGTTTTAAGTAAATCTGAAACATGATTTTTTTTGGTGGAACTTGCTAATCTTGCTCTTTCTATTATGGGACCCTGGGTCTTATGTGAGAATTTAACATAATTCGTTCTAGGATTGAAAAACGGGATGCATCGTTTAAATTATGAGGTTTTTAATACCTTTCTAGGAGCTTTTGCTTTAATGGCCTTTAAGGGTACAAATAGAAAATACTCTTGGTACAGATAAATAGCCAATGATAATGACGCATGTATATACCAAATTGGTGAAGTACCGATACATACTTGGTGAGACTTTTCGTTAGATGTAGTAGGACCAGATTATACTGACTAGTGTTTCTTTCCTCAACTATTTGCACATCGACTTCTGCTTTTTTCCATCTACTCTTATATAATGTATGTAACATTTCATTAACACAAATTGTACAATGAATTCAACTTTGCAAAGTAAGAGCATATGATGCATTTTCAAGCATTCCATGTGCCTTTTCGCCATATAGGATCATTTCGTAGAAAGATTTGCTGTCCTCTTTCAACTGTCTTTTGCATCATTGAGCATCTCTATAACTTTCTTCATCTTGGGCCGTTTTGCAGGGGTTCGCTCTGTGCACAGCATAGCAACCTTTAATACCGCAAGCATCTGCTTTCTCCAAGCAAATGAAACCGTGCTTAGCCTCACATCCATTATCTGCTCAGGCGTCTCACCACGTGCCGACGCCCCATGTACCCATTTCACCAGATCAACACCTTCCCCAAAAGACTCATCAACTGGGAATTTGGATGTTAGGATTTCAAGTAGAACCACCCCAAAGCTGTACACGTTACCTGGTACAGTCACTTGCATTGTGTAGGCATACTCTGTTGTGCATCAAGTAAAGAAAATATGGGTCATGATGCCTGGAATTAGTACTGACGTAAGTGCCCAAGGAAGCCAAAAAAAGAAATGCTGCTATTCTTGGTACTAAATTGGTATCTTAATCAAGACAACCGTAATCATTTGGTATCACTATATAAAAGGAAATAGGTTGAAAAGTACAATTTTGTATTTCACTAATAACTAATGAGAGAAAATGAAATAGTAAAAGATGGACCAAAGTAAATTTACCAGGAGGGATATAGCCGAATGACCCCGCAACAGCACTAATGCTAGCTGTTCCTTTTGAAGGGTCCAAAAGCTTAGAGATCTCAATCTCCCCTAGAAGGGCATTGAAATTAGAGTCGAGATAAATGTTTCCAGAGCACACATCCAAATGAATTGTTGCAATTTGGTGCAAGAAGGCCAGCCCCTCTGCAACCCCAATAGCAATCAATAGCCGGCGTGGCCAATCAGGCTCTTTCATGGCTGGGTCCACATCATGTACGAGTTGTAACAGTGTCCCATTTGGTATATAGTGGTGAAGGAGTAGCGCCACGTCATCGTATATGACATAACCAATAGGTCGGATTAGGTTTTCATGTGTCAGGTTAGAGAGCCGTTCAAGCTCTCGTACCATCTTGTTCTGATGGTAAGTCACAGTGCGGTCCACCGATTTGAGCTTTTTAACTGAAATAACCATGCCAGACGGCATCACTGCTTTGAAGGACATGCTAAATGTGCCATTGCTAATCTTGTTCGCATCCTTCAGAGTTGCCTTAACACAGGTGTCAAAATCCAAAGCCTGTTTCAAGCTTTCAACAAACACATTTGCAACTAGTATTTCAGGTGGTTCTATTATCTCTTGTATGGCCATTTTTGCCTTGGCCTCTTTCTCTTGTTTCTCTCGCAACATGAATAGCCCCACCAAAAGAGAAACTACAGCAAAGACTGTCATGCCAGATCCAATAACTACTAGAACTATTTTGTAAGACACCTTATGCTGATCAATCCCATAGTACCCCGAACTGTAGGTAGGCTGGCAAGTCGAACCCAACGGGTCACCACAAAGCTCGCTGTTTCCAACAAAGCTCGATTGTGGGCTCTTTTGGAAAGGACCAAAGGCGGGTATTGGCCCCGTAAGCATGTTGTTTGAGAAATTTACCTCTATCAAGCTCATCATTCCTTTGATCTCCTGTGGAATTGCTCCTGAGATTTGGTTATTGGACAGGTCTAAAGAAACTAACTTGTCGAGTTTACCTAACTCTCTTGGCAATGGCCCCTCCAACTGATTGAAGCTGAGGTTTAAAGCAATTTGTAGGTTTCTTATCTTGCCGATTTCAGGAGGGATTGCACCTGTGAAATAGTTACTGCCCATTTGCAACTCGAGAAGCCTAATACAGTTGCCAATGCCACTAGGTATGAACCCATTGAAGGAATTGTGATCTAAAACTAAAAATTGGAACCTCGACATAGTACAAAGGTTCTCTGGCAAAGTTCCAGTGAATTTGTTGTAGCTGATATCAAGCTTGCTCAAATTTCTACACCTAAGAATAGATATGGGAAACTCACCACTTAACCCATTATCTGAGACAATAACCTCCTGCAAATTTTTTAGATCACCAAGCTTGTCAGGCACAGTACCTGTTAACCCATTAGAGGCCAGGTTAAGTAGGGTTAAATTAGAGCAGAGGAAAAACTCCTCTACAATTTCTCCAGAGAGATTATTGTTATCAGCTTCAAAGTATGTTAGGCTACTGACACCACCAATTGAAGCAGGTATGCGACCCGTTAGCCTGTTATTCCCAATTCTGAGGTTTGATAACCCTTTGCAGTTGCCAACCAAATCGGGTATACTACCATTCAACCCATTAACAGTTAGAATCAGTACTTGTAGCTGCCCGGATGTGAATATGTTTGCCGGTATTTCTCCTTCAAGCTGGTTTGAATGAAGGTTTAGCACCTCAAGATTAGAAACTGAACCAAGATTATTTGGTATAACACCTGTCAAACCATTCTCATATGCAGAGAAGACCCTGAGATTAGTGAAATTACAGACCCAATCAGGGATTGAACCAGTCAGATTGTTTCCTGAGAGTTGCAACTCTTGCAAATTGTCTAAATTTCTCAACTCCTCTGGGATGCTACCAGATAAGAAATTATTCGAAAGATTGAGTGAAATTAGACTTGATAGACTGCCAAATGAAGAAGGGATCACATCTTCAAAATGGTTCATAGATAGGTCGAGAAATTGGATATCAGGAAGGTCTCCAATTGAAGAAGGGATATCTCCCTTGAAGGAGTTTGAAGAAAGATCCAATTTTCTCAAGGATTTTAGCCGAGAAACCAGAGTGATGTTACCTCTGAGGCCACGGTGCGAGAGATTGAGCTCTTGTACCGACTGATTCATACCGGTACCGGTACAGATCACACCACGCCAAGCACAGTAGTCGGGTTGGTTTAGGTCCCAGTCCGAAACTGAAAGCTCCTTTTGGAGAGCTGACATGGCAGCTTGATCATCGAGCTGAGCTTGAGTTAGAGAAAGAAAGGTGGTAGTGAATAACAAAGAAGAGAAGAAGAAAAGAGAAATCACATCCGCCATTGGTGGTGGGTCTATGGAGAGATCTTGTGCCAGGATTCCATGACTTTGTAAAGAGGTACTACTAGAAGAGATAACAAAGAGAGAGAGAGATTGAAAAGACAGCACTGAGCTGAGATGAGATATGACAAGTTTGCAGAGAGCTCACACCAGTTCCGTTTTACCTATTAGTGGTATAGGTGCGGATGGAGAGGCAAGAATACTGCTCTCCTCTCACCTCTGTCTCTCTCTCTCTCTCTCTCTCTCTCTCTCGCTGTATACTGTAGAGAGAGATGAAGGGTAAAGTTCAAAGGAGAAAGGAACAGTTGTGAGGGGTCAGAGCTCAGAACCTGGTGCTCAGTGCCATGAGTGTGTTATTTGACCTATTCTCCACACAAACGCTTTTTCTAAAGTTAAACGCTTTCTCTCTTTTTCTTCTTTTTACTTGATAAAATAATAAAGCAAATGCATATTTGATGCCATGAATATTTTTCTCAGGATGTCTTTTATTGTAAATCCTGGACCTGGTACGGAATATATCATATATGGCGGTAGAGTCAATTCAAAAACAAAATATATATATATATATATATATATAGAGCATGGCTAAAATAATATGCATAGTACATCTAATTTTGTACTATGCATATAGATATAGATCATTAAATTGAGATTTAAGTTGCTCAATAAATTCTTCATATGAAAATATTGTAGGAAATTAAATTTCGTGATTTTTGGAGCTTTCTAGCTATTTTTTAAATATTTTTTAAAAACAGTCCAGATTTAATACTACAAAAGTGTCATTTCTGGGCTGTTTTTAAAAAATATTTAAAAAATAGCAAGAAAGCTCTAAAAATCACGAAATTTTATTTCCTACAAGATTTTGATATGAAGAATTTATTGAGCAACTTAAATCTCAATTTAATGACCAAATTAAATACAAATTGACGCATAGTATGTTATGGGATGTACTATACATATTATTTTAGCCATGCTCATATATATATATATATATATATATATATATATATATATATATGGCAGTAGAGTAGAGCATTTCACGTGTATTTTTGACCCTTTTAGAAATTGCTCTCTCAAGTTTGTCTTAACGGTAACTTTTGAGAGATTTAAATAGCGGATTAGTGAACTTATACTCGAGAATTATTGGTGATAATATATTTTGATATTTTCTAATTGTCATTTAAGAAATGCGTCTCAGATTTAACATAGAATTATTCTTTTTATTTTCAAATATTTTTTACTTACCAAAAATAAATTTAACATAGAATTATTCTTTTTATTTATAAATATTTTTTACTTAACAAAAAAAGTTGTAATAGAAGAAATTATTAGCGATTAATATCATAATTCATAATCCATATATGCTTTTGACTTGAAAGAGCTTCAACGTCTGTTCGGAATTATCTCACTCGCCACTGTATGAGTGGGAAAAAAAATTTGTGAGACAAAATTTTTTTTTCCCACTCGCACAGTGGCGAGTATGATGACTTCGAACGGGGTCTTAATGTTTGATATAGGAAGATAATAGATCTATATCATGATTTATGAACTTTAGGCGACTCACAGAATTTTTTTTTCCCACTCGCACAGTGACGATGATTCCGAACGAGGCCTTAATGTTTAATATAGGAAGATAATAGGACTATATCATGATTCATAAACTATAGGCGGTCAGGCCATTATATCAAGGTCTAATGTCTCCCACTATTTACACTAGAAGAAAATAAGATATGATAATTGAAGGCATTATTGATTAGTAGGAGATTAGAGTAGTGGAGAGAGCAATGAAAAGGTGGCGCTTTTTTAGCATCCAATTCAGATAATTAAAATCTAAATTTCTCACAAACTTTTTATATAAAATAGAAATGTTATAGCGCTGCCATCGTTGAAAAAACTTCATATGCATTATATATATATAGAGAGAGAGAGAGAGATATGTTATGGTGCATTACGAAGTCAAGATTAGTTTTGGCATCACGTTCAAATTTTAAATTTTAAAATTCAAACGATCGATCCAAATCATTCAATGTGATCTCCATATTATAATCTTACTATAAACCAAATTTTTCATTTTTTAGAATTTTTTTACTATTTTTTAGAGGTACAAAATGAGCCATATTGGATGATCCAGAAATTAGTATATCAACAAAATTTCATATCCATCTAAAAAATAGTAAAAAATTCTAAAAAATGAAAAATTTGGTCTCTAGTAAGATTTCAATATGAAGGTCACATTGGACGGTTTGGATCGATTGTTTCAAATTTTCTTATTTGAAATTTGAGTGTGATGTCAATACTAATTATGACTTCGTAATGCACAATAGCATTTCTCTCTCTCTATATATATATATATATATAATTTACTATAATTTCACCCTGGCTCAGCTAACTATTTAAGTACGTAAGGAAATAGCAGTTTAAGACAATTTAAAAACTTTATATAACCAGGTTTTATTTTATTTCATTTCAAACTTAATATTTAAAACTAAATCCGAACGCTTCGGTTTTGAAAACTTAATTCAGACACTTGAACCATAATTTGACCATCTAAATAGAAAGAGGTAAATAGCACAAAGTTAAAAGAGTTTGAGACTTGTAATTAGTAAGAGAACATGGTCTAAACTTTATATATTTTCTACAAAGTTTAAGAGCCGGTTCTTGATTTAGTGGTTAAGAATAATATTTTCTCAAAAAGAGATCGCATGTTCGAAATTCAATTTTAGAGAACTTTAGATCGAAATTTTGATAAGACTTGAGATAAACATTTCACTTCTTTCTCAAAATACAAAAGTTAGATTTTTGATATACCCTCTCAAACTATGAATCCGAATCTTCTACAGTACTTTATATTTTATATTGATAGGTGGTACAATTCGAACCGTCGGATTTGATCGCGACATGATTTTTACGTTCGGACAAAACTTTTAGTGTAGGGAGCAGGTCTTTTCTATTAATTTTACTGTAGCGGGTAAATATATTTGATGTATTAATATACAAGATCCCGATTCTCCAAACTATTGGATAAGTTGGCCCTCAAAATTTTAAATTTGAACAAACACCCCTGAAACTATCAATATGTGACAAATATTCCCAAACAATAAATTAACTACTAAATTCTTTATTATGGGATGAGAAATAAATAATTTCAAAATACATTTTAAAATTTGATCATTTCATATCTTATAATAAAATATTAAGTGGTTAATTTAATATCAAAGGTCTTTGTTACAAATTGATAATCAGCAGGATATTTGTATAAATTAATAGTTTGAGGGCTAATTTGTCACCACCCAATAATAGAAGATATCTGAGGTTCAAGGTTGAGAATTTTTAAGCTTGCATTTGGATTCAAATTTGGATTTTAATTTGTAATACATTTAATTCTATAATTAAAATGGACTCACTAAACAAAATGAAAGCCGTTTCCACTAAAGTTAAAATAATGAATAAGTACTTACTTTAATTAAGTATTTTTTTTTTTATTATGAAGACCATACATGAGCATTAATTCAGGAATAAAAAAAAAGGGATGATTCAAGCAGAAAATCAGCTTTTATGATAGAGCAAACTTATTTATAGTCATTTGATCAGAAAATTAATTTTTAACGAGTTCCAATGATTTTTATGTTTGAACATTGAACCATATTTGTATAAAATATGACATGGATATCTAAACGTAAATACTTCAGAATTTTGAATTCCATAATTTCTTTCGAGATGTGGAATTGAATTACCATAATTTTGAAAGCATCTTTGACTTTCTAAAAAATATATATATATTTTTTCTACTATCGTAACTAGTTATTTAACCCACCTACCAAATTTTTGTTTACAATTTTAAAATTCTAAATAATGCTTTTAAGAAAATATTAAAAAAAATCAGCATTTAAAAAGGCCACCACAAGGAACCCTAGCCAATTGATTGCTTTCCAAAAGTGCACCTTGTACGCTAGAAAATTTTGGGTCCGAATTTGCTATTATTTCAGGGGAAAATGAGGGTCTTATTATTTATTTATGAACCGTTGAATTAAAAACGGACGGACGGATCGTCGCATATAAAATTCAGAGAGATTTTTTGATATTGATTCGATTACTTCATTATAAATTAACAGTTAAGATTAAAAAAAAAAAAAGTAAGGGATCTCAATCCGAAAATTTTGACTGTAAACCCACTGCAGTTCTTGACTATTTCAGAATAAAAATTTTAGGAGTATCAGTTGATTTATGTTGAATTATCCTAGATATGAACGAGTTTTGGATTGGTTGCAAATAGATAACAATTCAAGGGGGAAAAAAAAGCTCTATTATTTCGATCTGAACCATTGAATTAAAAACTGACTAATCACATCAGCACAGGTTGAATTATACAGAGTACTTTTAAAATTGATCTGATTCTTTCCTTTTAAAATTGATCTTAAATAAATATTCACACTAATATATCTTTTGATTTACACTTGTATGGTTGGAGGAGGCACAAGTGTCTCGTATTGGTATACACTTGATGCCGTTCCAATACCAAACTAAGGCAATCAATATCTCATGTTTGACAGATAACGTTCCATATCTGAATCGACCGACAACTTCTCAAAACCCGAATTCGTATTTTTTTGAAATGGTCAGCAAATTTCAAACTGAAAATGAACAATTTTGCACGTTAATACTATAGCGACACTTTAGTAATTAATGTACGAGCAACGATGAAAATTCAAAAAGACTGGTGAATTCTAATTACTGTTGCATACCAAAACTCAGTTAAAGTCACGCATACCTAAACTGAGTTGGCATACTCTCCTAGATTGTATAAGTCAGCACATGATATATATAAATTATGAAATAAAAAATGCATATAAAGTAAACAAAAATATATTATATATCAATCATTAAAAAGAAAAGACTGAACCACATGAAAAAAAAAATAGTGTATTGAAGTGTAAGTCTAACTCTGGTGTCGACGTGTCGTAAATGCCTAATTTTATCATGACAACCACATGCATGAATATCTTTACTGGTAAGTGCCATTCCTTAATTTTACTGGTATTTGACAGCGTATTTCCACTTATAATATTTTTAACGATAAGCCACTCAGGTAGTAACACAAAAAGTGGCACAGAATATTTTGTCCCTATCAATTGTCCTATGTTTCAATAGGCTCCACATTATTTATTATGGATGCGTTTGGATCATGTCATAATTAGTGTAAAAATAGTGTTATTTAGATTAGTGATTGAAACAGTGATTATTTTTTGCTATCTAGGTTAGTACAAAAATAGTGCTAATTTTGTGTTATCTAGGTTAGTGAAAATGTTGTTTGGATTGCGCATTTGGAATAGTGATAGTGAGAATTAGTAAAATAATAAATTATTTTAGTTTTTTTAACGATAATAATAATAATAAAATATTGATATCAATTTATAACATAATAATAATACAATAATAATAAATGATAATAAAAAAATAATAATAATAAAATAATGATAATTACAATAATAATAATAATAAAATAATAAATAATAAAATAATAATAATAAAAATAATAATAATGACAATTATAATTATAATAATACTAATAAAATAATAATGACAATAATAATAATAATAAAATAATGACAATTAAATAGTAACAATAATAATAATAAAATAATAATAATGACAATTATAATAATAATAAAATAATGATAATTACAATAATAATAATAAAAATAATAATAATGACAATTATAATAATACTAATAAAATAATAATGATAATAATAATAAAAAATAATGACAATTAAAATAATAATAATAATAATATTATTATTAAATAATAATATTATTATTAAATAATAATAATATCAAGATGATGATTACAATGTAATAAAATAATAATTTTGCTAACCATGACATGTGCTAATTTGTTAATCCTACCATTTTGTTGGATTAACAAAATAACACTAACCAACACTACTCATAACTTACTAAATCATGTTTGGATCACATTTTTGTGTAGATAGCAACACTTATCCATGATTAGTGCTATTTTTGGTGATCCAAACACACCTATTAACTAGAAGTTTGAACTTCAGATACTTTAAAGTTTTATTTCTTATCACTGCACTAGAGAGGAATCGACTACTTTAAAAGAGTTGCCTGCACTTTGCAGAATATTTTGTCTCGTCGTTATCATGCTCATTAAATTATATTTGGAGTATATTGATTCCCATTCAAGTAGGTAGACAAGTAGAAAACAGTCAAGTCTTATCTAAACTGAGATAAAAGATTTTTACGAAGGAGGTCTGAAGTTTAAGTTTAGCTAGGAGTTATTTTTAGAGGAAGTTTCAAATTTATTTTTTAGTTTGTTTGCCAGTGTGTTGTAAGTCTACGAATAATAAATAAATAAAAAGACAAGTAGAAAACAATTATGTTAGTAGCATTAATTCCTGATTTGTCCTTTGCCATTTTGTTAGTAGCATGCGAATTAACTTGAGAAATTAACATTCATCCTTCAAGAGTTTATATGAATGCTAATATTTTTCAATTATGCAATTTTGCGTTAATATAAAAAAAATTACATTATAGAATTTAATGTACAAATTTCATAATTCCCAATAAAAAAACAATTTTAAAGGTGACATACGATTTAATTAATGTACAAATTTCAAACCGGTGGGTGTTTTGTCCTTTAGTGGTCCTCTACTCTTATTTCCATATCAAATGTTGTAGTTAACTCCTTTGCGACATTTTTTTCCCACCAATTTCGGAGAGATAATGAAGAGACCGCTATCAATGGTTGGCTGGTGGGAAGATTTTAGGGAAGAGTAAATATAATGTTTTTTTTTATCCGTTTTCTTAAGTGTTTTTTTTTTTAAAGACAAAAATAATTAATTTTATATTCTATTCGATATGTCTGCTCTGTCTATTTTACTGTTTGTTTTTATATCTTTAATATTAATAAAAGGAGATTGCAATTTTTGACTCCAAATCTCTATTCACCTTTCAGATCAATACAGAGCGTGAGATTTTCATTTCTTTCGATTGCAACCGCTCAATTTTAGATTTTCAATTTCCCGTATACTTTCGTCCGAGAGGAGAATTGAAGCTGCCACTCGCGTACCAAAAAAAATTAATTATGTCTCTCGCCTGCTTTCTATTTTCATCACTAAACCCTATCTCTTTTTCTTTGTTGTCGCCGTCCCAAAAAGTCTCTCTCCCTCTCAAGAGACGGAGAGGCAGAGGCACGACAGCTTTGCGCAGCAAGTACCTGCATGCTCTTGTACATGCGTGCTCCATGGTGATCGCCGAGTCTCTTTGACAAGCTGAAGATCGAAGCGATCCACGATCTGGTGCGATCGAGTGAAGAGCCTCGATCTGCCTCAGCCTCTCCTCTCGAGGTCGCCTCAACCTCGACACAAGCGACCCTTCTAGAGGTGGCGAAGGTGGAACCAGAGCCCTCCGCTAGTGAGAGTATCCTCGCCTCAGCCATTCAAATTCGCCCTAGGTTTGTTTTCATTCCTTAATCACTATTATGGTTTTGTTTTCAGTTTTAAACTCTTATTCTGCTCTTTTATTCGTAGGGACACTGTTTAATCATTTTGACGCATGACGCATGACGCATGAAACCAGACGAATATGTTGGTAAAACATTGTGGAAATAAGAAGGCATCAGAATGAACTTTCACTAAGAATGTTGTGTGAAGTCCTAAAAAATCAATGGGGTACTTATTAAGCATAAATTTTCAATTTTGAAATTGTAATATTTAATATTCTTATAATATTTTTTTATGGTTTACTAATTTTTTCAACACACGGGTTGTTTATTTGTTATGGAAGTTCATCTGTGGTCGCAAAAAAGAGGATAAAGATATGAGCATTAAGTGATAGTCATTTCATCTTTTTTTTCATTAGACTTTTTAATAGAACATTATTGAATGTGGAACTATGTCGTGCTCAATATTTTGTAATTTATTTTTGGTTGTTGAATCGTGTAGACATTTATTATGAAAGACATTACGATATTATTTACCCCACCGCATCACGTGGGCATCTTACTAGTTTAGATTTAAAGTCTTTATATTTAAATTCACACAAAACTCCTGCAAAATTTCTAATATAAAGATTTGCAGCATAATTGTTGCAAGTATTTATATTATAACAATAATGTTGATATATTGTTATTTGCAAGTCTTTATATTTAACTTTGCTGTAAAATAATTGCAAAATGTATAATATAAAGATTTACAGCAAAAAAATAAAGACTTGGAAGCGACATAACAAACATAACACTTTTGTTGCAAATTTAAATATAAAGACTTCAAACATAAATATAAAGACATGCGGGAGAGCGGACAGAACAAAGCGAACAGAGCAGAGCGGACATAGCAGATCATTAATTGCTTTTGTCTTTTAGCGAGGGTGCGAGAGGGGGACGATTAAGGGGGAGTTGTTAGCATCACCTTTAGGGGGTGTTATGATGGATATAAACTTGTCAAATGTGTGAAACAGTCGCGAAAGAGAGTAGTTTTGTTAACAGTTTTGTTTAATGAACGATTAATAAATTTTGTTTCGTTAACCATTTTGTTAACGAAAACGATCGGAATGAATCATAACAATCGAACTCCTTTCCTTCGCTCTTCAACCATCTTCTCTCGCATCATACTAAAACAAATCAGAAACCGATGATGAACGATTCGACCATACACAAGAATCAAATCCTTCATCTCCTCTTTCAAGCAAATGTCGCTATGCTCAACTGAAAACAAACGTCGCTATGCTCATTGATGCAAACTGGACAAATTCAGTTGCATTTATTTTGAAAATTGTTCTAGTTATGATGCATGTTATTTTGGTTACTATGCATATTATTTTTGTTATTTTACATATAATTAACATGCATAGTAACATATTTATCCAATATAATTAACATGCATAATATAAACCATAAGTAGATAAAAAAACATAACATGTATGATATAAATTATAAATATTTGAACTGTTATGCATGTTATTAGATGCACAATAACAAAAACAACATGCATAATAACGAAGAAAATTTGCATCGTAAGTAAAATAATTTTAATCGAAATTCAACTGAACGCGTTCAATGCATATGAATGATGTAATCAATGCAGGATTGACTATAACATTTTCCTAAAACAATTTATTAACGGTTTAATAAAGAAAACATGATTGTTCGGTACCTATTCGAATCCGTATTTCCTGAAGGAGTTAGCAATTTCTAACTTGAAAATGAACATTTTTTTTTTTTTGCACGGTGAGATTAAGGAGCTCACCATTTCTCGAATGGGTATGTGAATTCATTATCTCCGAGTTCTCTTGCCTCCCATCCGCTGTTATTGAAAATCTCGCATATAGTTTAGGCGTGATTCTCCATCCTCTTACCGATTGCTAAAGAAGCATAGGCGAAATTGCGCGATAATGTATCCGAAGAAGAGGTTAGGTTTTTTTTTTTTTCCATAGGCTTCTTACAAATCGCTATTGATCTGATTTTGGTGTTCCTATGTTTTGTTTGCTTGATATTTGTGTTTAGTATTTGAGATCGAATGGGCAATGGTTAACGCTAATTGAGATTTAGTTCGTTACACTAACACCTTCCTTACCAGCTTTGTTTCTTTATTGAAATCCTGTTAATTTGGACTGGGTTATACTGTTTTATGTAGTTTGTAGTAGGTTTAGATCGCCAATCGACAATCTGACTTGGTTGGTGTAACGGTGTTATTACTGTTTACATATTGGAATCGATAAGATGCTTTATTTTTAGATATCAAAGTTTAATTGTTAGGTTTTTATGTTTTCGGAGTAATTTGGGGAACAATATTGCAGAAATGTAATTTATGCAAATCCATTTTGCAGCTATGAAACAGCTTTCCTTTGCTGTTTCAAACTCTTTAGGTATTTGGATATTGTCTACTATCTGTCTGTACTGTGTATGTTTCACTAATCCAAATGGCTGGGTATTTGTATTACTGTCTAGAATTGTAGTGTTTAAAAAACCTTCTTCTTCTTTGTTTCTTTTTCTAATTAGCAGGAAGAAAATTTTACTCTCTATTAAATTTAAGCTGAGTTGAAATTGGTGTAGCACTTCTACCTCTATCTTTAATGCCTGCATGGTAATCGGCAGTATGCACAAACTATTTTTAGGAAAATTTCACCATTCATATTAACTCCTATCCATCTCCAGGAAGTATGACAGCAATGATGCTCGCGGCATGGGCCTGAGACGACACCAGCAATACCCGATGGATATGGCTCTTTATGGTGCCCCACCACCAGCACCTGGTGGTCTGAACATGATGTACCCTGCGGGACCTTTTGGGTTACCAAACCAGTCCCCATTATTCCCTGCCGTTCGTCTTCGCGGCCTTCCCTTTGATTGCTCAGAAGTTGACGTGGTAGACTTTCTTCAAGGGTTTGATCTGATCGACATATTGTTTGTACATAAAGGAGGCCGCTTCGCTGGTGAGGCTTATTGCATGTTGGCTTACCCTGTTCAGGTACAGTTCTTATCAGGCATGTTTTTTAGTAGCTGATTACTAGACCTTAGTTTTGTAGTAGCATCAGTTTTCTACTGGTATATCTACAAGTGCTATTTGGTTTGGCTGGCTTGGGTCAGGGTTAGGCCTGTAAAACATGGAGAACGGATACGAAGCATCTCTGTTTCGTCCACAAACAAAATTTTATTTCGTTAACTGTTTCGTTTTACAGAAATCCGTTCGTTTATCGTTTCGTTTGTCATGAAATAAATAAAATACGAAATTTCGTGGTATATTGCACTATAATTTTTAAACGAAATGAAATTTTTTGTTTCGTTAACCGTTTCGTTCTCGTTCATACCGTTTCGTATTTCGTTTTGTGTCATAATGAAAGAGAGAAATCCATTTCGTTTCCGTTTGTTATAACAAAACGGAAAACGGTGGAACAATGTTGCGTTTACAGGCCTATTAAGGGTCGACCTGAAGTGACCTGCAAACGTGAATACTTATTATTTTACCAATTTTACTTGTATTACACAAAGGAATAGGTACCACACTTGGTAGGTTACTAATATTTGTTTGTAAGGGAGCGGGTTTGAATTCCACCCCTAAAAGCTTCTTTCTTCATCTTTTCATTCAATCTGAGCTAGTGGGCCCAATAATTAAGCAGAAGGATTTATTCATAATATTTCAACCTTACCTTATCCTGACCCGACCTGCCTGGGTTACAAAATGGTGAAATGAAGTCGACCTTTTGCTAGCCTAGGCATATGTTACCAGAATATCCTTGTAATGGCCCTTGCTGGCACATGCCACTATATGGGGACAATGGTACAATTTGATATCCTACCTGACTACATGAAATAAATGATTTTTTTCTGAATTTTCATTCATGAATTAGTTTCCAAAGTAGATACTGATAGTAATGATAGTAACAGTACCATAGGTGCTGGGCATATTTAATGAACTGAATTTGACTTTGATTTGAATATTGTTTTAACAAGTAACGGCAACAATAACATAAAATATCTATCACCGAAGCTGATATGTAAACTATACACTAAAATTACTCCCTCCATTATAGGTTGACTTTGCACTTCAACGCAACCGGCAGAACATCGGTCGCCGATACATCGAGGTGTTCCGGTGCAAGAGAGAGGAATACTACAGTGCTGTAGCAAATGAAATTTCTAGTGGAAAGCTCGGGGGCTCCTCTCCCCGAAGAAATGCAGCGCCACCCAAACCAAAGCCATCAGCGGGCAGCTCGAAGGATGAACATGTGGTGCACACTGGTGTTTTGAGGATGCGTGGCCTTCCCTTCTCAGCGACAATGGAGGAGATTGTTGATTTCTTCAGTGAGTTTGACTTGACTGAGCAAATGATCCATCTAGTGTTGAATCGTGATGGGCACCCGAGTGGGGATGCCTTTGTGGAGTTCAAGAGTGCCGAGGAATCGAAAGCAGCAATGAGAAATGATAGAATGACATTGGGCAACCGCTACATAGAGCTCTTCCCATCCAATATGAAGGAAATGGATGAAGCCATATCAAGAGAGAGGCTTTGAAACCAAATTTTGCCTCTTTTGTTTACCTTTTTAGTTTTTGTTTCTTCTGGTGGGTTTAGTTATGAAATGGGTCAACCGGTCAAGTGTGAGTTTTCATCCTTACTGTGCCAAGTTATGAATTGGGGCATGGTGGGTGTTAAGATTTGATAGTGAACTTGTCGGTGTCTCGACTTATTAATCGAAGATTTTGAAATCTTCAGTAGTTTTGTAAAATAGAAGCATCAGTGTTGATAGCTGCGGAGATTGCTATACTAGCTAGCTGGTAAGTTTTGAGTTGGTACTAGATATGCCATTAAAATATAGTAGTATGCCAACATATTGCAATTGATTTTCATTTTATGGGTTTTGTATTAAATAGACCCAAGTATTTGCCTACCAAAAATTATCATTAAATTGAAATACTTACGATAATCCATTGATACAGTTCTGTTTTTAGATGATGTCGTTTGCTGCTTTGTGGCAAAAATTCAACCATGTAAGCAGCTACTGTATCATTTCAGTTCAACCATGTATGATGCCATGATGGTCAATTGCTCATAATTGTAATTAGTTAAGATAAAACCAACTTCAATACAAGTAGTCAGTCAAATGCACGATGTTTCCTGTTTGGGTCATTTCTTCACTTAAAACTTTTATTTTGATATTATCAAGCTATATAGACCTCACAAACTTAATCGTTTTTCTTTTTCTTTTTACGAAATTGGATATTTAATTATTTACATATTTGGATGATTTGTTTGGTTGATTTTGCATTGTAACTACTTCATAAATCAAATAGTGAAACTAATTATTTTTTTGTTCTTTCTAATTGGAAAATTGAATATTTGAAGTTCTTAGCATTTTAAGCCATAATTTATTTTTCTTATCATGAACTGTACTTCTTCAAAAAGATTTGCTAACTATCAATCATAACTTTACGCCATACCACAAGTTAGACACTTTTTAATTTTTTTTCTGTCCACCATAGAATTGACACTTTTTTAATTTTTTGTTCAAAATTGTAAAGGGTCAATGAATCTTTTATTTTTCACGCATTTTTAAATTATTTCCTATAGAATTGGTGGTTCATCACTGGTGGGCATTTTATGTGCAATTTTTTAGCTTTTCTCTTATCACAATAATTGTTTTTGTTAAATTTGCTGTATAAATGCACCATTGAGACGTGAAATCAATATTTTTTATATTTACTTGAACTCAATGATGAACTTTTGGAACTCTTATTCAAATGAAAAAAAATAAAATATAATAAGCTAGTGGATGTTAAAATTTACAGATGGCTAATTGATTACTTTTTTTTTGAAATAAGGGGTTCACGAAATCTCGAGAATCTATTACTAAATATTTTTTAACGAAATTTTCATCTTTGTGCTCAAAAAAGACTTGAATACGTGAGTTCATTGAAGCCATTCAAGTTAATTACCACTAGAATACTAGATTATTTGGTAGCTAAATTATCATTAATATGAACTTTAAGTTTATATTTTGTACTTAAATGGGACTTGCATATTTTTTTCCATTTTATATATATAACCTCTTTTTGTTTGCATTGTGAATATTTTTATTGAAATGGGAGCAGCATGTAATATCTTCTACACAAAAATAATCTTAACATTATTTTTTTTTTGGGGAACAACTATTAGTACACTTTAGCACAAATGGTGTGAGACAGTCGTACACACCACACATTTTGCTCCTTTGTTTCATACATCAAATATGCTGCTCCTATTTTTTTCTTGAGTGCATTTTCAGCATCTTTTTCCTCAAATTAAACTAAGAAATTTCGAAAGTAAAAAAGAATGATAGTGATGAAATATTGGAGAAAATCAAACAAATAAATTTTAATTTAATTAATTAAATAAATGTGTTTGGTCTTTTTTGTTAGGTCTCTTACTCATTTTTTTGTTTTATCATTTTGCTTGTAGTTTGTAATATTTGATATTGTAGGATCTAATTTGTAAATTTGTAGAGACTCTCAATAAATTCAATAAATTAAAAAAATAGAAGTGTGACTTCGGACAAAAATACTTTGTACTCTTATCTCTCTACTCTTGAAATTTCTCTCTTCTCTATTTCATCAATTTCACCAAGCTGTAACTGTGAACTCCATCGTTACCAACGCTAACAACTGGTATCACAGCCCAGGTTGCCTCCGCCTCAGCTGCCTTCGTCAACGCCGTTAGTCTACCTCGCGCACAACCCCATCTGCTGCGCTTGTGTGAGTCGCGATTGAGCACCAGCCCTTCTTCTGTGCGCATCTGTGAGCCGCGACAAAAGTTTTTGGCGATCGCTGTGCTTGGAGGAGATTTCATTCGTCCAGCTCAGTCGCGCACGAGCCGCGATTAGACCATTTCCTTTTGCTGTGTATTGCGCGCCTGGCTGTGCTGTGAGCTGCGTTGAACTCCAAGAGTCCAAGGTCTCTCACATTTTGTTTGTCTCTTCTGTGCACAAACTAGTTTGACCAAATTTTCTTTGAATTTAGTGGAAGCTGTGCACGGATTGGTCCTGACATTTAATTGAGTTGGTAATTTTAGTTAAGTTGGTTATTGGTTTGGCTAATTGAAAATTTGTGTGAAATGGAAGAGAACAATGGTGGTATTATGATCAAATTAACCTCATCTAATTACGGCATTTGAAAGTCTCGTATGGATGATTTGTTGTATTGTAGGAATGCTTATGAACATTTGTCCGGTTCAAAGCCATCCACTACCTCCGACGATGATTGGAAAGTCACAAATCGTAAGACAATAGCCTTAATTAGACAATGGGTTGATGATTCCATATACCACCATATCTCAACCGAAACCAAAGCCAAAATCTTGTGAGAGAAACTTGAGAGTTTGTATGAGCGCAAGACCGCTCAAAACAAGGTCTTTTACATTAGAAGGTTGGTAAACATGAAATACCAAGAGGGATCTTTGGTGGCGAAACATTTGAGTCGGTTCCAAGATTGTGTGAACCGTTTGTCTACCATGAAAATGGTTTTGGATGAGGAGTTGCAAGCCTTGATTTTGTTGAGTTCTCTACTCGATAGTTGGGAAACTTCGGTGGTGTCATTGAGCAATTCGGCACCAAATGGTGTTTTGACTTTTACAATGGTAAATGAAAGCATGCTCAATGAGGAGTTGAGACGTAAGGAGTTAGGAAGCACTAGTGAGTCCTCGGCTCTTATCACCCAAACTCGGGGTAGGAGTCCTCATAGAAACTCCCATGATGATGACAAACGGGATAAATCGAAGAGGAGGTCAAAGTCAAGAAAAGGAATTATTTGTCATTATTGCAAGAAGCCTGGTCATATGAAGAGTGAGTGTCGGAAATTGAAAGCCAAGAATGATGCTCTCAAGAGAGATCAATCTAGGGGTAGAGGTGGTGATGATGAGAAGGACAATATCGCCGCCATTGCTTTCGATGGAGAAGTGTTTATAGCTTGTGATGAAGGATTTGTGAACCATACTTGTCATGATTCCACTTGGGTTGTTGACTCTGTAGACCGTAGTTACCCTTAAAAAGACTAATTTAAGCAATTCAATATACTTCTAGGGACCAACTTGCAATTTTTTACCAAATCTACTATAAATTATGAACTAACAATTTCTAAACACAAAAATAGAGAACTTAAATAACAAGAAAGAGTTTAGAAGTTGCAAGCAAAGATTCGGCACAAGTGACACCAAGATTTTTAACGGAGTTCGGATATTGACGATCCTACTCTCCGGGACTCCCAACTCTCGACTTGATAATAGGGTTGAGCCGATTTACTATCACACTAAAGTCTTGTACAAGCTTGAACCTTGCCCTCTTACACACAAAGGTTGAGACACAAGGTCAAAATAGGAGTAACCGAATAGATGATTTAGTGATGAGAATAGAACTCTCAAACTCTCACAATAGTTTTACTAACTTTAGATCAAGAGATTGAGTCAAATAAAAGATTGATTTAGCAAGTAGTGTGAAAGCTCTTTCAATGGAGGCTCAAATGTTAGGTTTTGATATTGAATAGAATTGATTGCTTGGGAAAGGGGAAGAGTCTCTATTTATACCTCCTCACAATATTCTATTCAATTTTCTGGGTTAAAACGTTATACAACGTTTTGTACCGTTGTACAACGTTTTGGCAAAATATCTCAAATCCAGTTGTAATAAATATGACCGTTTTAATTTGCATTGGAGAAGTACAACGTTATACAACGTTGATAAACGTTATATAACGATGGATAACGTTGTACAACTTTACTCATCGTTATATAACGTTCTAATCGATTTTTCAAATTTCAGGCATATATCCAGAGCGTTATATAACGTTACTGAACGTTATATAACGTTACTGAACGTTATATAACGTTTCAGATCTTTTCTTTGTTATTTTGCATATTTTTGACTCAATCTCATGATTTAAAATAAATATAAGCATCTATTTTAATATCCTACTATTTAAATAATCTTGATGTTTTGAATCTTGGGATTTCCTTGAACTCCTTTGCTTCTTGTATATTCATTTTCCTTGAGTTTTAAAGAAGCCCCTAAACAAACACATCTCACAAGATAATTGTTAAATTCAAGTGGTTTTGCAAATCGACAAATAAAAGACATTACTAAGTATAACAGACTCCGCGACCTCATTTCATGTCACATCTAGACGTGACTTGTTCTCTTTCTACAAGGAGGGGGATTATGGTGTTGTAAGAATGGAGAATAACGGAGTTTGTAAAATCTCCGGTATTGGAGAGGTGAATGTGGAGACAAGTCTAGGGGTGTAAGCTTACTCTCAAGAATGTTCGACATGTCCCGAACATGAGGCTTCATCTCATTTCGGTTGGTGCCCTTGATGATGATGGGTACCAAAGTCATTTTTTGGAGGAAAATGGAAGTTGTTGAAAGGTCATTTGGTTGTTGCTCGCGGATTAAAATCCGGTTCGCTTTACGTGACTCAAGTCAAGACGTGTGGTGAGGTGAATGTCTCGGAATGTAACTCAACCGATTTGTGGCACTTGCGGTTGGGTCACATGAGTGAGAAAGGCATTGAAATTCTTTCCAAGAAGAAGTATGTGCCTAGTGATGGTACTTCTCTCACCACTTGTACACGTTGTTTGGCGGACAAACAACATCGTGTTGCTTTCAAGAGAAGCCTCACAAGTAAGAAACCGGATTTGTTAGATTTGGTGCATACCGATCTTTGCTCTATGGGAGATAGAAGCATTGGTGGTGCTCTTTATTTTGTGACTTTTGTGGATGATCATTCTAGAAAATTGTGGGCATATTCCCTTAAGTCAAAAGATCAAGTGTTAGATGTGTTCAAGCAATGGGTTGTGGAGGTTGAAAGAGAAACCAGAAAGAAAGTCAAGTGTGTCCGGTCGGATAATGGAGGAGAATACTGTGGTCCTTTTGAGACATTTTGTAAGACCAATGGTATTAAGCTTGAGAAAATCGTTCCTAAAACTCCACAACAAAATGACATAGCCGAACGGATGAACCGTACCATTTGTGAAAGAATCTGTTGCATGCTTTCTCATTCTAAGCTTTCTAAAGGCTTTTGGGGTGAAGCTTTGAACACGGTTGTTCACTTGATCAACCGTTCTCCTTCACATGCGTTGGATGGTGATATATCGAAAACAGTTTGAAAAGGTAAAGATGTATTCTATGATCACCTTAGAGTGTTTGGTTGTAGGGCTTTTGTGCATATACCCAAGGATGAAAGGTCAAAGCTTGAGAGCAAGACCAAAGAGTGCATATTTTTGGGGTATGGAAATGGTGAATTTGGGTATAGGTTGTGAGATCCGATTGAAAGGAAGTTAGTGAGAAGTCGAGATGTGGTGTTCTTTGAGCAAGAAACCATTGAGAATGTGGAAAACCTTGACAAGGCGAAAACTTCTTCAAGAAACTTTGTTGATCCAACTCCTATCTTACACAACAATCCAAATACTCAAACATCTCAACCAAACCAAAACCAACCAACCGAAACTAGTGACCCTCAAGAGGAGGAGCATGACTCTCAAACCGAAACCTCTTCAAGTGAGACCTCACAAGTGCAAGAATTGAGGAGGTCAACCCGAGATAAGCGGGCTAACACAAGGTATTCCACTAATGAATTTGTTTTGCTTGTAGATAGTGGTGAGCCCGAATGCTTTGAAGAAGCCATGAAATCAGAGCACAAGATCAAGTGGTTGGAAGCCATGCAAGATGAGATGAAATCCTTGCATGAGAACAACACATTTGAGTTGGTGGAGTTGCCAAGAGGCAAGAAGGTGCTCAAGAATAAATGGGTGTATCGGGTGAAATCAGAGGGTCAAGAGGCAAAACCGAGGTACAAAGCTCGGTTAGTTGTGAAGGGATTTGATCAAAAGAAGGGAGTTGATTTTGAAGAAATATTCTCGCCCGTTGTCAAGATGTCTTCTATTCGGGTTGTGCTTGGCTTGGCCGCTAGTTTGGGTTTGGAGATTGAACAACTAGATGTCAAGACGCATTCCTCCATGGTGATTTGGAGGAGGAACTTTACATGGAGCAACCCGAGGGTTTTGTGATGAAATGGCAAGAGCACTTGGTGTGTAAGTTGAGGAGGAGCCTTTATGGCTTGAAGCAAGCACCACGTAATTGGTACAAAATGTTTCAATCTTTTATGTGTGACAACAAGTTTGAGAAAACTAATTTCGATAATTGTGTTTTTGTGAAAAGGTATTCTAGTGGTGATTTCATTATTCTCTTGCTTTATGTCGACGACATGTTGGTCGTTGGAAGTGATTTGAGAAAAATCAAAGCATTGAAGGAGAAGCTTGGAAGTGAATTTGCCATGAAGGATTTGGGAGCGGAAAGACAAATTCTTGGAATGAGAATCACTAGAGATCGTAAGAATCGGAAGCTTTGGTTGTCACAAGAGAAGTACATTGAGAAGGTATTTGAAAGATTCAACATGGCCAAGTGCAAATCGGTAACATCTCTTCTTGCTAGTCATTTTAAATTGTCTCATGATGGTTGCCTTAAAGATGACAAGGAGAAGGAGGAGATGAGAAATGTGCCATATGCCTCAGTCGTAGGTTCTTTGATGTATGCAATGGTGTGCACGAGACCGGATATTGCTCATGCGGTTGGTGTTGTTAGTCGTTTTCTTTCTAATTCGGGTTGGGTGCATTGGAATGTCGTTAAGTGGATTCTTAGGTATTTGAGGGGCGCAAGCAATCATTGCATTTGTTTTGGTGGCACAAACAATCTGATTTTGGAGGCATACACGGATGCCGATTGGGCCAGTGACGTAGACTCGAGGAAGTCTACATCCGGTTATTTGGTTGTTTTGGAAACAGAACCGTGTCATGGCAATCTAAGTTGCAAAAGTGTGTTGCGCTCTCTACTACCGAAGCCGAGTACATAGCCATCATGGAGGCATGCAAGGAACTAATTTGGATGAAGAAGTTCTTGCATGAGTTGGGTGTTCAGCAAGAGAGGTATGTGTTGTTTTCTGATAGTCAAAGTGCAATTCACTTGAGCAAGAATCCGATGTTTCACTCTCGATCCAAGCACATTGATTTGAGATATCATTGGATTCAGGATGTGCTTGAGGAGAAGGAATTGGTGTTGGATAAAATCCATACGAGTGAAAATTGTTCGGATATGTTGACAAAGCCGATATCGTCATTGAAGCTTGAAGCTTGTTGTGTTAAAGCGGGTTTGGTTGAAGGACGCGCTCCATGATTTGGGAGGAAGAGTTTTGTTGGGTCCCTTACTCATTTCTCTTCTTTTATCATTTTTCTTGTAGTTTGTAATATTTATATTTGTAGGATCTAATATGTAAATTTGTAGACTCTTAATAAACTCAGTAAATGAAAAAATGGAAGTGTGGCTTCCGAAAAAAGTACTTTGTACTCTTCTCTATCTATCCTTGAAACTTCTATCTTCTTTGTTTCACCAAGCTGTAACTGTGAACCCCACCGTTACCGACCATAACATTTTTAAATACAATTCATATCTGACGTGTGTTTGGCATTCCTTACAAGTGCAAGAGTGATAGTAGGGTTGCTACTTGCTTTGACCAATACTCGAGCCCAACCCGCATACGAGGAGGAAAGACTCAAACTCGTGCTCGTGCTCTGATGATCCTATGCATCGAAAGCTCGACCTCGGGTCGAACTCGCACTGACTCGATATTGCTATTCTAATTTGTTTGTATTTCGTCCATTGGCATACTCGAGTTGGACACAACTGAGTCAACCGAGTGTTTGTCATTCGAGTTTTGCTTCGTCTTCTTTCTATTTACATTTACATGTACTTTATTTAATCGTATTTCTTTGATATAATATCAAGTAAAAAAGATTCTCAAAATTTTAATGGTTTAAACTACTTTTAAAAGTTACGATTTCCCAATTAATGAGTTACACATGCAGTACATTATTTTAGTTATAAATTTAAGGACCGAAAGTGAAGCCTTAGCGTAGCGATAATATTGTTTTCTTGTGACCAAAAGATCACGGATTTGAGTTATGAAAACAATAACTTGTAGAAATGCAGAAAAATATTACATACAAAGACGATCCGACTCTTTCTCATATCTCGCACAAGCGGAATCTACATACAGTGACATGCCCTTTATAAATTTAATGACCGATTTTAACTAAAATTACTCAGGAAAAAATACATATTTATCGATATATACATTATGCACCAATATCACGAACTTAAAGTAGGAAAACAAAAATAATAATAGAACAATTAATTACACAAAGGGCACCTTGGTGTCTAGCCTGAAGCCCAAATAAGCCCATTTCGCAAGCAATTTGGGCTTTTCACGCACACATCCAATTGTACAGACTTGTTACTTAACAGGATCTGTATTAGCGGAACCGTATCTTTTGTGCGCACTTTTTTGTGTTTTTTCTGTGCAATCTTCTATAGCGGAATCGTCAGATTAAATATCAACGCTTGACCGTCATTAATATGATTCAGGAGAGAGCCGTTGGTATTTAATTTGACGGTTCAAATTAAATTGCATAGAGAACGCACAATAAAAGTGCACGCAGAGTATCACAAAAAATCAAAAATTCAATATGTCAGATAAGATTACCTTTGTATGTTAATTCATAATTTCTGTGTACTTTTAACTTTTTCGATGCATTAACAATTTTTCTTGCAATTTCAGTAAATGCTAGAGTCCAATAAGCTATAGAAGATTGCTTCTCAGGGAAATATTTGTAACCAAAGTCAGACCAAACATATTCAAATAATTCATTTTTCAAATATTGAAAAGGTCCCTACGAATTACAAATGGCAAGTGTACACTGTACAGTTTCTCATACTATGGACAAATTTTACTTGGAGGGTAAATGTGTAATTGCACTTTTAATATGCACAAGGTAGACTTGTGAAATTAGAAGTGAAGATTATAGAAAGATGAGCATTAATTATTGTGGTAGTGTCATGTCACCTACTCTGATTAATTGATGATTTAACGATGGATACACATAAACTAATAAGAAAACATTATACAAATACCACCTGCAAAGTGAATAATAAAACAATCAGCTTTGTAAAATCATTGCCATATATGCAATTCACTTATACTTATTTAATGGGAGACCTCATATAAAATAAGTATGTGTTCGCATATTCAATATATTGTGCAGATTCTCCAAAATTTCTTATTTTTTATTTTCATTGAAATTCTATAAAATTTTATTTTTATGTCATATATTTTAAGATTTTCATAAAGATCTACCATCTGCATATTAAATTGTGCATGCATCGCATATCACATATGCTATATCGATGACTAACCACATGCATATGCTGACATGCACATTTTACAATATTGGAAATAACACGTTCTGATAATTATTTGATATGAAATGGCCTATTATTATAGTTTTCACTAAAATCTGTTTTAAAAAAGATTGCGCTTCGGCTATACAAATTGTTTATCATCTAATTTTATTGTTTTATAATCTCTATAAATAATTGTTTACAGGTATTTACATAATTACATCACAATTCACACGAACATTTTAGCTACTTTTGTTGTCGGCGATACCATTGCAATTGAAAATTGATTTACCGAGTGCGCTTATAAAAATATTATATTTTGATATTTGTAGCTACGGTCGCTTTCTTGTAACCGAATTTGCTATAGCGCTATAGCGAGCTACGTCAAATTCAACGGTTCGAATCGACCGCTTATTTGCAACAGACCGTCAACGATAAGAATCAGAATAGTGAAGTTATGAATCACGAATCACAAATCACGATACAGATCGGATGATCCTGCTTCTACGCTACACCGTTTAATCTGTTTCCGTTTTTTTGGGGCATCCCATCAACCAGCTGCAATTAAAAAACAAAAGGGAAAAAAAAAAGAAAGAAGAAAGCATCAACCAGCGCTGCGCGTAGAGTATGCGCACATGGTCGTTGTGCTAATAACACTATTACATATCTTCCCCTTGTGCTCTGTTTCATTCCTTTTTTTATTTATTTATATTTTCTAAATGCTTGAAGCCCCAATTTTAAAGGTTAATGTATTTAATTTCTTAATTGAATAATTAAGGGCATGAATTTTGTAGCTTAATGTTTTGGTTTGTGCACTTGCAATTTGCAAATAGATTTTGAAATTACATCACTTGTGGTTAACTCTAAATAGATTTTCTTTCAAATAATGAACCAACACAATTAATAGTGCAGGCTTTAAATTCTTGAAAATATATCAACAAATTATTCTTGAACTGATACGTCCTTCATGACACATGTGATTTATTGTGAATAAAATTTATTCAAATAAGATCTGTTTGGCATTCAAAGAATACTGTAATAGAGCTCTATTTCAACACGGAAGGAACGTCAAACACGAAATGAAAGAATATAATAGTGGGTAGAAGAAACTATTATGATATATCACCATATAGATGGAATGCTGGAATACACTATTATGTATGACAAGATTAGCAACTAAATTTGCCACATAATTAACAATATTTTATACTTTATTATTATTATTAATATATTATCTTTAATATTACAATAATATTAATAATTACTATTAATTATTATTAATTTATTATTTAAAAATATCGCATATTATTATAATTTTATATTAATTTTATTATTATTACTATAATTATCGTTATTATTTTATTATATTGTATTATATTTGTAATTAACAATATTTTTATATATTATATATACTTTATTACTATTATGTAATATTATTATATCATCTTTATTACTAAAATAATATTAATAATTACTAATAATGATTATTATTTATTACTTCAAATAATGCATATTATTACAAATTTATATTATTTTTATATGGTTACTATAATTATTCTTATTATTTGATTATGTTATATTATATTTGTATTAACAATATTTTAGCATTTTATATATACCTTATAATTATTACTAAATAGTATTAATAATTACTATTAATTATTATTATTTTATTGTTTTTAAATAATTCAAATTATTATAATTTTTATATTATTGTTATCATTTGTACCGTTTATTGTATTATGATTTATTTACCTTTTTTAACTATGATATATTGTACCGTTTTTTGTTGAGTTACTTTTTTCTATAAAGTAGGACAAAAACGATACTTTAACCTTTTAATTAAGAAAATAGTTTACAAACATAAGTAATAACTCTTAGGAAAAATAATAATATTTGAATTTCTGAACTTAATTGTTGTATTAAGTTAAAGTGAAAGAAAATACAAACTTATAAAACAAAAAGAAAAAACTTATATATTTTCAAACAAGAAAAAACAAATCAATGAATTCTGTTTGGGGTAACTCTAATTTTTTGCGATTAATTCTAAGAAAAAACAACAAAAAATATCTTCTCCAGTTATGTTTCTTTTATGTAGATTTTTATATAAAATTAAAAAAGGAAAAGGAAAAAAAATAAGATAAGTTTTTCTTGTTTGCTACCAAAAATTTTAAATTAATATTCACGTTTATAAGTTTACAATTGTTTTTCAAAATAAACAAAGCCATATTGTAACTTAGTGTATGTACTTTACATAACATCTCTCAAGTAAAAAAAAAAATAAAGAATATTAAATATATTGGAATAGATTTGACGAGCCGACGTGAAATTTTAATCATTCTCATGTAAATGAAATTCATCAAATATATTTCAATAGTATTTATTTTCCAGTTTGTTCCAATTTATTGATATTAAAGACTTTGTCATTGATAAGGAAAAAAAAACCTTATTTTGCAAGAGTATCGGCCAGTTGAATGTTCGTTTCCGTCCAAGACTTGTTCGGGCTTGATTTTAAAAAAATACAAAATTTAGTGTATTTTTAGTTATTTTTTTATAGTGAAAAATGAGCTTCTAAAGATATTATAGTGAACTTTAATAAATTTGTGTTCGAACTTGATCGTGACCACAATACTCGAATGTAATTGTGCTCGTGATTAACTGAATTCTGAATTCTCCCCTCCTTCCCTCCAATCTATCAGCTTTTGTTATCATATTTGTGTTTTTCTGGTACATATTTGATTCTTTGAGGCTTGAGCAAGGTAACAACTTTGTTATTAAATTCCATCTAATCTTTATTTTATTTCTTTCACTTAAAAGTTAAAACTCCATCGAGTTTCTTGACTAAAAAAAGGTCATATTTATTGTCATCGTTTTCTCTTTTTGAGAAAATTTATCGTTTTCTCTTGCTAGCCTAATAAAAAAATAGTTGTTATATTTTTAAAAATCAATCATGGTTTTGAGTATTGTTTACATAACAAGGTATGTTGGAAAATTTTAAAATTCTTTCATGTTTCTTTTTTTTTTTTGAAAATTTTATTTCATGTTCTATGTTCTTTGTTGCGCTGCTTGCTTTACTCGTGTCTTCTTTAATTAAAATATAATTAAGAAACGAGGCTGCTGTTTGGGTCACTGTTTTCAAAATAAAATAAAATAAAATAAAATAAACGAGGCTGTTAACACGTCAAAAGAAGAGGAAATGACGAAAATACCCCTCAACCCAACAACCTGAACCGAGGTGTCGGTGCTCTGAAATTTTGCACAACCCCATGGAAAACGTTGCATAGACTCGGTCCACTCGGAACATGAGAACAAATATATTCACACTCCACGACACTACTATTAGCTGGAAAGCAGATTCTCTGCCGCGCAATAGAAATGAATTATTCAAATTCTTTACGTTGTAAGCTTCGAACAGTTCAAATTTGATTCAGGAGGTCTGATATTATAAAGTTTAACTTGCACGAATCTCGATGCAAATCAAAGACTGAAATTTGCTACGCAGCACGCACATTATTTATAGTGCACCATAGAAGATCTCATTCTAATTAGCTGGTGCCCCCAGAATCTTTTTTTAATCCGCTAACAATTTCTTTTGGTTGTGTTATGGTGATGTTCTGTGTAGTAACTTTGAGTGCATTTTAATATGTGATGTTCAAACTATATAATTCGCTAACCTATTAAGAAAGCATCGATAGAATAAATTTATTCTCTAAAATTAATGCCGTGTCATATATATTTCGTAAAATTAGTTTTACTTGGTCAATTGAGACGTGTACATTCAAAAGGTAGGTTAATAGAAACAATATGTTGAATCCTTCAAAATAAAGCATTCATCAAGTAAAATTAAAGCTCTATGATCCAACATGCTACGTTCACATTTTAGACGATGAGAGCATCTCCATCTTTAAAATTTTTGGAGTTTCTAAATTATTGTCACTTTAATTTTAGAATTTTTTTTTAGTTTCTAAACTCTCCACCCTTAAAACTGAAAAGTTAGAGTTTTTAAATTGTCATGTCAGCAAATATTAATAATGTTATGAGAGACCGATCAATTTTAGCCAATGATTAAGCCACATCAGAGTTTATAAATTCTAAAGCATAGTTGCTAAATAAGAAACTCTTGAGCAAAATTTCTAAATAAGAAATTCATCTACATCTCTGAAACTCATTTAGAAACTGCCACGTCAGATTAGAAACTCCAAGATTGAAATTCAACTACTTTTATGTACTGTGTAGTATAATTAAAAAAAAAGGTGCAATGTTATAAACCAAAATCATTAAAAAAATGTTTGTTTTTTTCAATTTTAACTTCATAAAGAAAGCTTTTGGTCGGAGATCTTATTTCTTTTTGTTAGATTTTAGTGGAGCGAGATTCAAATATCTGGAAAGCCATTTTTACAAATAATGATCACGTGTGGTGAATGTTGACTTGAACCCAACTTGTTTGATAATTTGCAAAATAAATTATGTATTAACATTTGCACAATTTTAATTGTGTTGTTCAGATATAAAATATGTACAGTTAACCTTGGTTAAGGTCATGATCGTGTTCGCCAAGTCAAAAGAAAAACAATGGTGCAAAAGGCATTCAAAATGGAGTAAAACAATGCAAATTTGCACAGTTCGTTATAATGAGTGAGAGTCTCGTTATAACGAGTCTGAAGGTCTCAAGAAAATGGCTAAATGTCAAAAAGTTTGAGAGGTGTATTGCAGTAACGTATGAAAGACTCGTCATAACATGTCTGGAGAAGCTGGGCCCAAGAAGTCAGTGAGACAGATGCTGAAGGGAAAATTCGAAAGTTGAAAATTCTTTATAACGAGTCTGGTACTCGTTATAATAGAAGCAACAGATTTGAAGCTGTGAAGAGAGGCTGTCTATATATACAAGTGTGATTCTTCAAGGAATATGAAGAAAACATTCTCCAAATTTACAAACAATCAAAAGAAAATTGAGACATGTTGTCGTAAATAATTTTTTTAATTTGACGATTTGCAAATAACTTGAATTTAACCATTTTGTCTTGCTTGAATTTGATTTAGAAGCGCAGATGAGCAAAGTGGATGCTACCATGCAAGAAGTGAGAAGAAATGCTTAAATTGGCTTAGAAACTTAGACAAGCAAAATGGAAGTTGTGAAGCAAGCAAAAAGCAAGATGAAATGCATTTCTAGGCTTAGGTTAAAGTTCTATATATTTGCATTAATTTAAAAATGAATTTGAGCTTAAAAATAGCAATAAACATATTTTGATCCCATTGTCGTGTAACGGTCACCACAATCGTGTCACGGTGAAGAGAAAATTTGTAAAGAGCAAAATTGCCCAATGCACTGTCATGTAACGATTGTCACAATCGTGTAACGTTAACTTCAATCTGAACATAACATTATTGCTTTTAGTTAACGTCATGCAATATAGGTGGGCCACCGTCGTGTAACGATGGAGCTACGAAAAAAAGAAAATGCCAGATTTGAGTCGTTATAAAAGAGGGTGGCTACTCCTCTCTTTCTTCTAATCATTCTAAATACTCAAAAACAAAATTCTAAGAGCAGCCACCATTGTTGAGAGCTCCAAATCTTACTAAATCATTTGCTAATCTCACACTCACTTATTTAATTTAATCAAAATTATTTGTGAGATTGTTTGAGTGATTATTCTGCATTCTCTTCTCTTTTGGTCATTATGCTATCTTGTTATTTTGGCTTGGTGCTCTACCAGTGTGTGTAAACGAGACCAACTTCAACTTTGTTCTTTTGGCTTGGTGCTCCACCATAATGTGTAAACGAGACCAAGTTCAAGCTTGTAATTGATATTTGTGTTACCGAACCAGCTCGACCTTGTTACTGTGTTAGGAGGTCGAGAGTCTCAGAGAGTAGGACTATCAATATTCGGACTCCGTTATCATATCCGGTGTCACTTGCGCCATTGCTTTGTTTGTAATTTCTTAACTCTTCTCTTTTTATTTTTTAATTGCTAAATATATTTGAGAAGAAGAATTATTTTAATTATTGACGCTTTGCATTAGTATTTAGTTAAGCCAAATCAGTTTCAACACTTCTCCATTTAATAACTTGTGTTGTAAATTTGAGAAGTGTGTTGATTGAAAAGTGGAATTGATCAAAATTGTCAAATTCACCAATTAGTCCTCATAAGTCTTAGAATTGCTTAAATTAGCTAACTTCGAGGTTAATTAAGGTTTACAAGACCTTCTTCCTCAAGCATTCAAAATCTCATCTAGCCATTATTAGAGCTTTGAGAGTTGAATATGATAACAAATTTTCTAATTCTTGTATAGTATTAGACAAAGATCATTGAAAGATCTTTATTCTTGTTTGATCTGTGTTGGATTCGTTTGATCCATGTTGGATTTTTTTGTTTTTTACTCTTGCACGTCAGTAGTGAGGATTGTGAGAGGTTTTAGCTTTTTGGAATTTTGTTATTATGTTTGTTTGATTCAGCTCGAAAGTGGTATCGTGGGTCCCATGTAGTAGACATTGCTGAATCAGGTTATATCTTGTGTCAACATTACTCCCTCTCTCTTTTGATTTCTTTAATTTTCTTGAAAGATAATTGAATTTATTTTGAATTGTGGTTAGATTGCTAAACAATCAAGATCTTGATTTTGTATTGTACATGCTTTCGCATTAAATTTGATAAAACTTTAGGCCTCAAATTTCAACCATGAGAGGTGTAACGAAAGAGCGCATGTTAAAATTTTGCAAATGATATCCAAAAAGAAAACGAATGTGGAGGTACAATTAATATTAAATTATAAAATAGAGTAAAATTAATATGTTCTTAGCCTCATTAAAATTGTTAGTGAGCCTAACTAAAAAAACTATTAGATTAGATTCAAAAAAGCAAATTAAATCATTGCAACTGATCTATTTACGAGTAATATGTTCACATATTAAAGTTGTTATTTTTTTAGATTGATGAAGAAAAAAGAAAAATCAACGCATGCATAGTAAACATTGTTTGTTTATGAATAAAAAAAAATTGTTTGTTTGCTATATTATTTTTTTTTTCTGAAAAGAGGACCTTTCTAATATTAGAAAAATATCACATTACTTTCTTAATGAGTTCATTTTGCAAATTTTCCCGCTGCACAAAAGTCTTGTTAAAGGAATATCCAAAATAATTTTATTTAAATTATTAAACAAGTCTCGAAGAAACATAATATGTTACAGGTTACAGCTGTTCTAATCGTCATAGAAGAACCAGAAATCGCTTTACTCCTGAGAGCCCGGTCCACGGCCCACGGAGTTGCTATTTTTTGTTGTAAATAATACAGTAACACATTTTCTTATTCTCTGCATGTTATATATTTATTTACATCTCTCCATTTAAGAAACTGGATTTATCCATTATCAATAGACACTATTCGCATTGAGACCAGATCCAGCTGTGTCCCAGTAAACACTGGATATACTGGGATTATGTCAACTTCAGAGAATATATTAGATTGGTAATTAGGGAAAAAATTTCATAGAAGGTCAAAGAACAAAAAATTCAACAAATAAGCTTAAATGACCCTAAATTTTTTATTGAGGGTCAAGAACACAAATATTACTTGTGTCCCTAAGTAGATTTGGTTTTTCTCTAATTTTTACACTTTTGTAGTGCTTTTTTCAGTTGTGGAGTCCAGTTACACAGGAGTGCAAGTACTTTATAAAAGATATTTTAATAGTAATAGAAGTTTTAAATTAAATATACACTAAGATGTTTAAGGAATAAAAATATTAATACTAATTGTTAATATGAACAAAATTAGTAAAAAATATTTCAATATGAATAATAGTTATGATTATAATAATAATGATAATATTAACCAAATCATATGAATAATAGTAATAATAATAATTAGTGGTTGAATGAATAATAGTAATAATAATAATAAAAGTTTATTGAACAAAATTAGTACAAAAGATTTTAATATCATTAATAGTGATGATTATAATAATAATGATAATATTAACAATATTATTAATGAATAATGGGTAAGGCTACGCTACTTCACAAAGCACCAAGCACGTGATACTTCACCTCCGTATCTTTAATTTCAAAGTCCAAACAACCGATCCAAATCGTTAAACTTGATCTCCACATTAAAATCTCCTTGGAGATCGAATTTTATGTTTTTTAAAATTCTTTTACTAATTTTTGAGATGTGAGAAATCATTCGTATCGAATGATCCAAAAATCGTTAGATTAACCAATTTTTTATTCTTTTAAAAAAATAATAAAAAGTTCAAAAAATATAAAATTCGGTCACCAAAAAGATTTTAATATGGAGATCACATTTAATAATTTGGATCTATCATTTGGACTTTAAAATTAGAGATACATAGTCGAAGTATCACGTGTTTGGTTGTTTTGTAAAGTACAGTAGTCTCACTCAAGAATAATAGTAATAATAATAATTAGTGGTTGAATGAACAATAATAATAATAATAATAACAATAATAGAAGTTTAACGAATAAAATTAGTACAAACATTTTTAATATCATTAATAATGATGATAATATTAATAAATTTATTATATATGAGTATGATATTTATTTCAAATTTTACGAAAAATACAAAATGATCAAGTGATAAGAAATTTTGATTAGATCATATCCGTTGAGATTATTTGTTCGTTGGTCTTTTATGAAAATTTTCCGTAATTTTCCGTAATTTGATTAGATCAAGTGGTAAGAACATAGACAGCTCACACTTCATTTGTCTCACCCTTTCTTCTGCTTCTTCCACTCTCTCTCTCTTCCCTTTCTCGCATTAAATTATTTCTCTACATTTCTTTAACCCAGAAAAATAATCGAAAACGACTTCCAAACCAAGTCTCGCTGGTAGAGCGTCCTTTTCTCCCAAGCGAGATAACCTCTTCTCTCTCCCCCTCTTTTCCTTTTTTATCCCATCACACACTGCTACCTCCTTTCATTCCCTCTACTCGCTCCATTCTGTCGGTGCGAATTCCAACTCGGGAATCGGAGGGATCTACCTCCACTGGTGGAGTAATAACTAAGTGTTCTTGATCAAATCGCTCCGATTTGGTTAGATCCATTGAGATTGCTTGTTGAATTTGGGGTTTGATTGGTTCTTCTGGTTAATTGGGGAAGAGAGGTGTGGATCTGAAGGCAATGTGGTGCATTGGTTGCTGATTTGCTGTGATTTGAGAGATTCCTGATTTTCAGATCTTATTAGGGGAAAGGTTTTCATCAAGTTCCAATGGAGTCTGAGCGTGAGCTAGGGGTGAGTAGTTACTGTACCTAATAACTTGAACTCACTTCTCTTTTTTCAGCTTAGTGTACTTAATTTCTTTATTAAACAAAGAGGGTAATGGTATTCGTAATAATTTAGCAACACTGCTTTCACTCTGATTTTCTCAATTGACTATGGTAATTTGTTCAGCTTTTAGTAGTTTATGAGTGTCTTCTTAAATTGCCTCAGCTGACTGAATTGGGAAATAATTTAGCAACTCTTCTGTCAATCTGGATTTCTTAGCTTGTTTTAAGAATACTTCCCTCAATACAAAAGGGACCAGCAAGCTCTCTAGAATCTTGTCAATTTTGCATTAGTTATTAAAGGGGGGATCTGTAATTGTTTTGCTTCATCCTCAACCTTTCTAACTTCGTGTCAATTCTCATTTCATTCTGATTTACCATTGCCTGGATTCAATCTCAAATAGCCCTTTCTAACTACCGTACTTGATCAAACAGTCTAAATTTGTAACTGTTTGTATTTGTCTGGTGGATCTGTGCAGAAATCTGCGAAGTATCCAAGCGGCCAAGTGTGCCAGATCTGTGGTGATGGAGTGGGGACCACACCTGATGGTGATCTCTTTGTTGCTTGCAGCGGATGTGGTTTTCCTGTTTGTAGACCATGCTATGAGTATGAGCGCAAAGATGGGAACCAGGTTTGCCCCCAATGCAAGACCAAATACAAGAGGCATAAAGGTTTGATTATTGATCCATAAACTCAATTTTCTTTTAGCTCAATGTTACTATCTGTTCTTTGTGTATAATAATAGCTATAACTGATTCTATTCTAAGAGGTTTCTGAGGTACTATTTTTCTAAACAAATGCCAGAAGGTGGCCTACAGCATATATATCGCTTGGCATACATACTGCTTAACAATTTAATAAGTAAATTTATTGCTAACATTTAATAAAGAAAATCTATTATCACTCTTGCAATTGCTTGCACATCTCTTGTGTTTTTGGTGTAGGAGTTTGATGGCATGACCATAGTAAACCTATATTACATTTAAGGAAGAACTTGTATTTGCATTTCTTGCCAGATTATTACAATTATGATATCTCATCTTACTACATGAGATGTTTGCATTTGTACCGAAATCACCTTTATACACATAGGCATCTTTGAAAATTAATAAGAATCTCATTGCAACTTGGTTTATCTAATTTTTCAGGTAGTCCACCAATCCATGGGGAGGAAGGTGATGATACTGATGCTGATGACACCAGTGATTTCAACTACCCATCAGGAAATCAGGATCAGAAGCAGAAGATCAGTGAGAGAATGCTGACATGGCGTCAGGGGCAGGATATGGGCCGCCCCAAGTATGATAGTGGGGAGATACCTCATTATGCCCCATCCCTGACTACTAGCCAGGTACTATAATGTTGGATACTTGGATCAAATTTGCTACCTTTCAAGTCAAGTTGTCAAATGCTGTCCTTTCGGAAAAGAAAAAACTATGTTTTTTTTTCACTTAACAGTGAAATGTACTAAATCCAAATCATTTAGGTATTTATAAAAGCCACAGTTCTTCATTTAAAAAACACCATATCTATCAGATTAGACTCCTATTCCCATGAGGATTTATTCATATACTTATTGCATCTGTTTCAGGTCTCAGGTGAGCTGCCAGGTGCATCACCAGATCACATGATGTCACCTGGGGCCCATGGTGGCAAACGGGTGCATCCTCTTCCATATATTAGCCACTCACGTATGCTTTCTTATATCATATCTATCATTCCAATTTCTTATTTCTGTTATAGTAATTTTTAAGTGAGGTCTTGTTATTGCTTTAAACAGCAAACCCGTCTCGGGAGTTCTCTGGCAATCTTGGTAATGCTGCATGGAAAGAGAGAGTTGATGGGTGGAAAATGAAACAAGACAAGACTGCAGCACCAACTATTAATGGTACCAGTCTTGCCCCTTCTGAGGGAAGAGGGGCTGGAGATATCGATGCTTCTACAGAATATAACATGGATGATTCATTGCTGTGAGTAACTAACCTTACGTTATGTACCTTATTTTTTGTAAAATAATTTTCTGATATGGCCGCCTTTTCAACTATGAACCTTACAAATTTGTTTTTCATTTTTACTATTGAAGAGCTGCACTTAATAAAATTTTGTGAATTTGTTATTCAATGTACTACTCATGTATTTGTATCCAATTATTGACACATATACTAAATCAAGCTCTGATGTTCTCCTTTTAACATTTCATTTTGTTTATTATATCGTACGGACCCATATACCAAGTTTCCTTCCGACTTCATAAAATTTTTGTCTTTCTATTCCAGGAATGATGAGACTCGTCAGCCACTCTCCCGCAAGGTGTCCTTACCCTCATCCCGGATTAATCCATACCGTATGGTCATTGTTCTGCGGCTGATAATTCTCTGCATTTTCTTGCATTATCGTATTACCAATCCTGTGAGAAATGCCTTTGTTTTGTGGCTGCTGTCCGTCATTTGTGAGATCTGGTTCGCCGTTTCGTGGATTCTTGATCAGTTCCCCAAATGGTTCCCCGTCAATCGTGAAACATACCTTGATAGACTTGCTTTAAGGTATCATTGAAACTTCAGAAAAATTGTTCATTAACTAGATTTCCTGCTTGCACTTCTCCCTGTCAAGTTATTAGTTACCAGAGATTACTTATGAACGAAATTAAACATTTGGTTGAAAACAATTTAATCATTCCTTAATAAAGACTAAAAATAGTGATATCAACTGTATTTACTTGTCAGGTATGACCGAGAAGGAGAACCATCTCAGCTTGCAGCAGTTGACATATTTGTGAGTACAGTCGATCCAATGAAGGAGCCCCCACTTGTGACAGCCAATACAGTTCTGTCCATCCTTGCAGTTGACTACCCAGTTGACAAGGTTTCCTGCTATGTGTCTGATGATGGTGCTGCTATGCTCTCCTTCGATGCACTGGCTGAAACCTCTGAATTTGCAAGAAAATGGGTGCCGTTCTGCAAAAAGTACAGCATAGAACCCCGTGCGCCTGAGTTTTACTTTGCTCAGAAGATTGATTACCTGAAAGATAAGGTGCAGACTTCATTTGTTAAAGAGCGTAGAGCAATGAAGGTAAATTCTGATTTGTTAATTGAACTTGTTACTTTTTTTTCCCTTCAGATCTTATTTTTGTGGCGGCTTGTGATGTTAATGATTTGTTACTATGCAGAGGGAATATGAAGAATTCAAGGTGAGAGTTAATGGTCTTGTTGCCAAGGCACAAAAAGTTCCAGAGGAGGGATGGATAATGCAGGATGGTACACCTTGGCCTGGAAATAACACGAGGGATCATCCTGGAATGATTCAGGTTATTTTTTTTTTTAAATAATAAACTAGTTAGAAACAGTAAAGAGGTTTTAAAGCTACCTTTCTGTAGGTAATTGCAATTATTTCCATTTCTGTTAAAGACTTGAGTTATAATTTTGTACTGCTCAGGTTTTCCTTGGACATAGTGGAGGTCTTGACACAGAGGGTAATGAGCTCCCTCGCTTGGTTTATGTTTCTCGTGAGAAGCGTCCTGGATTCCAGCATCATAAGAAGGCTGGTGCCATGAATGCTCTTGTAAGTTTCTAATTCTAATCGAAATTGTAGCTCCAGATCTGTGTTATAAATGAGACTGATAAGTAACATCTCCGGTACTGAACAGGTGCGTGTCTCAGCTGTGCTTACAAATGGACCATACTTGTTGAATCTTGATTGTGATCACTACATCAACAACAGCAAGGCTCTTAGAGAGGCTATGTGCTTCCTCATGGACCCAAATCTTGGAAAGCGTGTCTGTTATGTGCAGTTCCCACAGAGGTTCGATGGTATAGATAGGAATGATCGTTACGCCAACAGGAACACTGTGTTCTTCGATGTAAGCACATGAATGCTGATTAAAATTATATCAGAATTACTCCTTTCATCTCCTGAAAGGAATCTAACCAGTATAACACCCATTTCTTCTTGTGGATGTAGATTAACTTGAGAGGTCTTGACGGTATTCAAGGACCGGTTTATGTGGGTACGGGTTGTGTGTTCAACAGGACAGCTTTGTATGGTTATGAACCCCCTCTTAAGCCAAAGAAGCAAGTGAACATACTATCTTGGTGTTGTGGTGGTAAGAAGAAGACTCAGAAATCAAAGAAAAAGAGCTCAGAAAAGAAGAAATCTCACAAACATGTTGACAGCTCTGTGCCAGTGTTTAATCTTGAGGATATTGAGGAGGGTGTTGAAGGTAACCAAATTTAGTTTCAATTCTGTCTTAAATTTAAATTAAGTTTATACAGATCTTAACTAGTTAGAGAGATTCTTTCCCTTATCGAAAACCTTGTTTCTGTCAGGTGCTGGATTTGATGATGAGAAGTCACTTTTGATGTCACAAATGAGCCTAGAGAAAAGATTTGGTCAATCAAATGTTTTTGTCGCCTCTACATTAATGGAGAGTGGAGGTGTTCCTCAATCAGCAACTCCTGAATCTCTTCTGAAAGAAGCCATCCATGTCATCAGCTGTGGCTATGAGGATAAGACTGATTGGGGTAATGAGGTAAGCTTGCAAAATCTTATCATGAGATTTTGACTCTTCTCGCAATCAATGTATTATACTCAAGAGTACATTGCTTTCTTTTGTGTGAATCTTTACTTCCTCAAAGAGAAGATCAAATTCTGTCTTTATGATTTATTGTATGAACATGTCGATGCTCATTATTATTCTTTAGCAATATCTATTGCCAGTGTGTGTAAGTAATACCTAATACATCAGTACCAATGACATTCACACTGAGGACTGGTTCAGTAGTGGTATATATCAATAAGTGAAAGACATACATTTGCTGATCATGAAGTAGCAGATGTTTTCATTGCTATGTTTTGTTCAAATGGTTATGATTGGCGCGTACACTTATTTCTAACTAGAATAATAAATTGCAGATTGGGTGGATCTATGGTTCTGTAACAGAAGATATTTTGACGGGGTTCAAGATGCATGCCAGAGGCTGGAAGTCCATCTACTGCATGCCCAAGCGGCCAGCCTTCAAGGGTTCTGCCCCTATCAATCTTTCAGATCGTCTGAACCAGGTGCTTCGGTGGGCTCTTGGTTCAGTTGAGATTCTGTTCAGTCGGCATTGTCCCATCTGGTATGGCTATAGTGGCAGGTTGAAGTTCCTTGAGCGGTTTGCATATATTAATACCACCATCTACCCGCTCACCTCCCTTCCTCTCATTTTGTACTGTACATTGCCTGCTGTCTGTCTCTTCACCGGGAAATTTATTATTCCTCAGGTACTTCTGCTAATACTCAAATTTCTGCTGAAAATATAGGATATGCTTCAACTGTCTAGTGATCAAAATATGAATGTTATGATCCAATTTAGAGTACAACTGCACATTTGAAAACTAACATCTATTATTATTCTTCGATTACAGATTAGCAACTTTGCGAGTATATGGTTCATATCTCTCTTCTTGTCCATCTTTGCAACGGGTATACTGGAGATGAGGTGGAGTGGTGTCGGGATCGATGAGTGGTGGAGGAACGAACAGTTTTGGGTCATTGGAGGGGTCTCGGCTCACTTGTTTGCCGTCTTCCAGGGTCTCTTGAAGGTTCTGGCTGGCATTGACACCAACTTCACTGTCACTTCCAAGTCCTCTGACGAGGATGGCGACTTTAATGAGCTCTACATGTTTAAATGGACCACTCTTCTCATCCCTCCCACCACCCTCATTATCATCAACATGGTAAGTAATTTTACAAAAGAAGTAATCTGTCATCCCGAGTATTCCCATATTTAATCAAAACTACTGTAAAAATAATTGTCTGATTAATGTTAAATTTGGTTGGTTACAGATTGGTGTTGTGGCTGGTATTTCATATGCTATCAACAGCGGTTACCAATCTTGGGGCCCGCTTTTTGGTAAACTCTTCTTTGCATTCTGGGTGATTGTCCATCTTTACCCGTTCCTTAAGGGTCTTATGGGCCGTCAGAACCGCACACCGACCATCGTCATTGTGTGGGCTGTCCTTCTTGCCTCTATTTTCTCTCTTCTATGGGTCCGTATTGATCCATTCACGACCCGTGTCACTGGCCCCGATGTCCAACAATGTGGCATCAATTGCTAAGATTGCTGTTTCTTTTGTATAAAAAAGATCAGGAAAAAGGAAACTATTTATAGTAGTGCATGCTATGGCAAATTATTATTTTTTTTTTCCAATTCTCAAGTTCGTTGTAGTTATGATGAATGTTTGATCGGTGGGATTTTGATATTTATAAGTTTACGGCAGTTGTGCATGTGATGGAGCCAGGCATTTTGTTTTTTAATTTATCCGGAAGAGGACTGAACAAATCATTATCCAAATCCATTCCTTGGTAGCTTCTTGTTTTTGAGTTGTGTTTTCTTGTGTGGAATACATTGATGTCCAATCAAGACGAGTCTAGGAATCAGGGCCCAGAGACTCATAATTGAATTAATAGGTTTATTAACAAAAGATGTTTAATACTACAAGTATCAATCTGCTACAATGTTTATTTATGTCGACACCTATACCTATCATGCTCATGTACAACTAGAACAAGCTACCTAGTATCTACAATGGTTTTATTATCTACTCTGCTTATGCGCAAGGGGAGGGAATGACGATGCCAATTTTGCTCCACCTTGCATTCTGAAATGTGCTTCTGGCAGATTTCTTATTTTGAGTTACTAAATTAATGTTCTGCAACTGTATCCCACGGCATGCAACAGTTTTACTGCAACTCAAATTGATTGCAACATCAGTTGCACTTGTTCCCTTGATGTTCTTGAATACTATGCTGCTGACCTCAACAGCCGATTTCTGCAATTAAATCAGAGGGACTTGTCAGAAGGGCAAATGCGTTATCACACAAGTTTTCAATGGATGCATAGTAACATGAATGAATTGGTTTAATGAGTGAGAGATGTTTGACCTGTGAATTGCAGGGTTTGTTGGAGTCACAGTAGTTTTGATCTATGATTATGGGATTTTTTACATTGTACATGACAATATTTTTAAACACTATGTTCTTTGCATAACCGCTTCCACCCTGTTGAAAGAAGAAATTAAGATGTTGAAAGGTTCGTAATGCACTAATCATCATAAAAGAAATGCAACTTTTGCAAACTGATTGAGTACATTTAAAGAACTAGCGTTTGTTTTGATTTTGACTTGGGCAATTGAGCTATGTTTCTTGTTTTTCTTTTCTCCTGTAAAATTGTCAACATGTTTGGCAGAATGTTTTGGTACTAGAATAAGAGCATCGTTTCACAAATATGCGAGTCAATTTTAGAAAGCTAGTTTTTATTTAGGTGTGATATGAATATATGATTTTGACCTGATTAAACCTACTCTTTAATTACCTGTCCCAAGAGACCAATATGTTCACCATCTATCTCTAGTAAATGTTCAACGTGTTTGGCAGATTGTTTTTGGTACTACAAAAATCTAAGAGAAACATTTCATTGTTTAACAAGTCAACCTAGTTAACTGTCAAACAGTACCGGGCTGTCTAGTCAACAGACACGGGACCACATTTGAAGAGGTATACAACTATACATGTATAAAAGATGACCATAAAAGAAACAGAAAAAATAGAAAATTTGTACTTGGGACCCACCTGCCAGGTCTTGATTCGGGCACCGTTCGTTGTACCGTACATTTTAACGGTATCAATCAGAATATCAGAAACTTGAGCCATTGAGTTGCCATCTCCTAAGCTCCCGATGCTGTTTTGGATTAATTAATTGTACATACACGCATAATATTAGTACTATTTATATTTTGAAACTTTTATGTAACTAAAGAAGCTGAACTTTCCATATATACCTTATACCATGACCATGCCCACAAGTTATCTTAGTAGCTTTCAGGTTTTTTGTGCCAGTCTCTATCGATATGCAATCGTCACCTTCATCAAATTTAAGCCAAAAGATACAAATTGTTAACTGACATGTGATAAGTAAGAGCACTAAGGATGTATAGTTTTGAGTTAATATTACTTGAAAGCAAAGTACTAAGCATCTTCTTGTCTAGTGTAATTATTTAGCATCTATAACATACATATAGTTATGTTAGTATGTATTGAGTGATTATTACTTGCAATGGTTGAATAATTGACATAATTATTATTAAAATGCTTAGCTTTGTTCATACAAGATCGTATCAATTAATTAGTTTATTTCTCTTATTTTTTAATCAGAAGTACCAAGCACTAAAGGCTTAAACTGCTGAAAAAAGGTTCTTAGCAATTTATTTACGTCTTAATTATTCATTCAAAAGCCAATTTAAATTAGACAGAGATAAGAGAGAAGAAAAGGAAGAGAGAAGACAAATAGTGTGACAACCAAACCAATGAACTGTACAAATATTATCTGATTGTTTAATTATGCTAAACCTATTTAGTACATTAAAAAATTTCAAAATGGTTATGGTATGTTATCTACCTGTTCTGATTACACAATTTGTAATGACTATGCCAATGGTGGAAGAGATATGTAATCCATCGGTATTAGGGCTCGATGAAGGAGCAGTTATAGTGAGGTCTGCCACATTTACATTACTACATTCTTCAATAGACACATGAATCTGTTGGCTGTCCTTGACATTTAGGTTCTTCAAAACCAAATAATTGCAGGAATAAAATGTCATAGCCTATTAAAATTTGTCCAAGGAAAAGAAAAGAAAGAGGATTTTATTAGGAAATTCAACTATTTTGATAGAAAAATGAAACATGTTGATGTATCGATCATCGTATCATACGTACGTACCGTTGGGGCTTTTGTGCAGGGCTGCCAAATCAATTGAAAAAAAGAGTTAAGTCTATATCATTCAGCAAAAAAATAAGAAAACTATAATATCATGATGATAGGAATTGCAACTCAATTAATTAGCCTAGTTTGAGAAAATGGTAAAAATACACAAGGATTGTACTTTAAAAGCTCATCAAGAGATAATTCTGATAAGCTAGCTAGGTAATCATATATAATTGATTTAGTCTCAAGTAATATATTTTTCAATTATTTAGTAGAACACAAAGGCAGATGGCGTTTGTTAAGCAGTCCACTAGTATGTCATTGAAATTTGATAACGTCTTAACTTACACAAGTAGCTGAACTTTTGGAAATATATATCAGTTATATATAATTGCTTGAATCATCCTATGTTACAACATTGCTTTTCAATAGAAGGAACATACTTTGGATTTGTTAATTTTGCAAGAGTTTTGCCACCAAACTTTCCCATTTCCGTCAATGGTACCGCCACCAGAAACGACGAGATTGCTTATGTGTTGAAACATGATCCAGTGAGTTGTGCTCTTTGAACTCCATGCCGACCGGGAAGGAGCTACGATTGTACCTTGTATCTGTTATTTCATGGAAAATAGTTACAAAAACAGACATCAAACTAAATAAGATGCGAAATATTATAATTTAAAGAAATGTAAACTTTGTCTTTGCAATCATACCACAACTTGAATAGGTGATTTGCAAGGGCCACCAAATGTGATAGGCTTCAGAAGAAATTTCTTATTGTTTGGAATCAAGAGCATAGCTGATTGCTTAGAGGTGCAAACTGCTGTCCATGCTTTTTGAAATGCCTAAAATTAAGAGGAAATTTATTATAAACAAAAGAAAACATCTTGCAATCCACTGAGACTTCTGGATATACGCATGCATGGAGCATCAAGTTGAAAATACATGAAAAATTATGCAATATAAGTTTAATATTTTTTAGCAAAGGTGTACAAAAGGATTATATATTAAACATATATCATGTATAAACTATATAGCAGTACTGCTACTCCATTAAGTAGACGACACATGCATTTGTATAATTGTATTGGTTGTAATGCATGCATGCATGCATGTATGCATACCATAGTATCATCAGTTGCTCCATCGCCTCTTGCACCATAGCTTATCACATTGAATGTAGCTTGTGAGGCCTTAAGAGACCTGCCTAGCTAGGTACTTTGGGAAACTTGTAGTGGTTTCCATCAAAGAAACAAAGCTACTGCTGTAACAGCTTATGTTGTTGGAGGAAATTAGTATTAAGAGAAAGACTAAGAAAAGCTTTTGCATGGCCATTTGTTTGTTTCTGTATAGCTTACAATGAAAACAAGGACAGTGTATGTTTTGTTGGTACCACAAGTGCTTTTTGTTGAATATATATACCAGCTTATGACGAGGTCGAATATTGTATTTATAGACAGAGGCAAAATGGGGGTTGTTGCTTGTACACGATGAGATTTGGTCGACATTTTAAAGGTAAAAATTAATGCATGAGTATGGAAAAAGTTTACCTAAGATTCTTTCTATAGGTATGGAGCTAGATATTAATAGACTTTGAAACGCAATGTCATGCATGTGTGGCTACTCTTTGTTATTACTTGCCTAGTAACCTCATGTTAATTAGGAAGAACGCGGCAACGCATGCAAGCACTCTTTATTTTGTTTATTTTTCATATAAAATTGAACGATTGTGGACCAAAAGTATGCACATATCCATAAACATATTTAGATGCCGCATATTCTACCTAAAAATTAATTTGGTAACTGTCCCACATTTTGGCATTAAGGAGCAACTCTCTTTTTTTTTTTTTTTTGAGCAAAAGATGAGGGTCGACAAAGCCTTCAAATTTCATTAAGGAGTTCAAATCTCTAGTTTATCGTATATATACGTACGTACAACTGATTAGTTGGTGTTTTCTGCTATGCAGAAATTACTCCACATATCTTCATAATAAATAATTAGTTCAATTTTTTTTTCATTAAGGAGTTCCACATATCTTCATAATAATTAAATCTCATGCTTTTTTGTGCATATTAATTATATCTCTTAATTTATTTGTTTTTTTGTGTTCCTATATTTTATAATAAAGCTTAAATTTACCATCTCTATATATACTGTAAATTTAAATTAATGTTACTAAAAGAGGTATTTGGAAAAAAATAGAGTAAATCTATTGTCTCCCTCTCTTTCGTCCCCCATCTCTATATATATATGTTTTTTTTTCTATTATTATTATTATTATTATTATTATCATCATCATGATCATCATTGTAATAATAATAATACTTATAATATAATCATTATTTTAATAATTATTATTAAATAATCTTTATTGTAATAATAATTATTATAATTATCATTATATTAGTATAATATAATTATTTTATTATTATTAATATAGTTATATTTTTATAATTATTATCAAATAATATCAACACACTATAATAATTTCAATTGAGGATCCCGCGGAAGCATATATAACTTGAAGGAATAATTAATATCTTCTTGCAAGGCTCATTAAATTATGCAGTTAACTTTCTCTTATCTCTCCTTCTTATTAAGGAGTTTGGATGACAAAACACTTAAGAGCTCTGATTTAGTGTTTTTTGGGCGGAGAGTGTAACAGCCATCCGATCAAATTCCACCTGCAACGCTTCTCAAGAAAATTTTGAACTTCAACACAACCGTTCTCAGGGTTCACCACAGAAGATCCCGTAGAACTTGTGATTAAAGTAAAAATTTACTAGAAATAATGTAGACAATGCGTATTGAACTTGGGTCAAGCCTAACACCTTCCAACCACTTAACCACTAGGTCACTCATATATTTTTAATACAATACATTATGTATTATATATATTCTTATAATATATATTTTTGTTATGAAACTGTGATTTTTAATATGTATTAATATGAGGCGATTTTTCGTCTATATTATTTTCTCTCGTTGTTTTTTTTTTTGAGAAAAAGATGGGGGTCAAGCCTCCCAAATTTCATTCGCCGACGGCACGAATGCCGGGTTTTGGATTACAGAATACGAAAGGAAAAAACAAAAACAACACATCCTAATTTACAACACATCCTACAAAATTACGAAAAATTGGAACAAAGAATACAACACATCCTACAAAATCCACATAAATGCCGGTTCCCAAGACACTTACCGTGACGCCGCGACTTGAGAGGATGCCTCAATCTTTCGCATATTGAAGTCGGTCTCGCGGTACCGGGCCCCTTGGGCAGTTTCAAAGATGGTGGTCAAAGCGGAAATTTTACTCCGGTGACAATCTCGACCGCAATATGTGCATCGGATCTCCGACTTCCGGCGGGTAGACTCCTTCAGTTGGATTGCAAGATCTCGCACCACCACGTGGCCCTACCGGATATGGAGAGCGGCATGTAGTTCTCCGGTCGTGTTAGGGTTTGCCTTCGCGACAAATCAGAGCCCGGCATCGCCACCGTGCTCGCCGTTGAAGAGAATCCACGGGTGGAGGCGAGGGTTTGAGGTTAGGAGGGAGAAAGAGTGGTGGAGAGGTGGCTAACAGGAGAGAACCGACGATGTGATTTCCCTCCTCTCTTCCTTCTCGGTCGGAAGCTTTGAGGGAGAAATCGGTAGATCGGAGAGAGAGGTGGCTAACGGAAGAACCGGGTGGCTGATTCCCTCCTCTCACGTTTTCAACAACGACTCTCTCTCAACATGGTGGAGTGATTTTTATTTGGGTGGAGAGGTGGTGGAGGAAGAGGAGAAGGGGGAATGTACATGGGGGGTGGCGGGAGGAGATCCTCCTCCCACGAGGCCTCTCCCGTCGACGGTGGCAGCTAGAGTTTTTTCTCTCTTTTTTCTTCTCTTTACTCACGGGGGGGACTCCCCACCCCCGTTTATCCCGATTTCTTATAGACCATTTTCTCTCGTTGTTATGAACGGGTGCAATTACTAGTGTCTAATTAGTAATTATGCATCTTATATTTATTCATATTTGACTTTTTAAATAAGAAATAAGAGTTCACTTGCTCCACCAATCAGAGTTAGGTTATAACTGTTAACACGAAGGTATAAAGATGAACGTGCATTCACAGACTAATAAAAGAGTATGTTACAGATTATTTTTCTTTTAAATTAAACAATTTCTACAAAGAAATTTATGAATATACAATCGATTATAAACTATCAGTTTTTTAATTAAATGATTGATGCGCTCTTAAATTGCATCCCTCGTTTGCAGCCCATAAGATTTGTTTACCATCTTTATGTATATCAGTAATCTTATGTGATTTTATGTGATTTTTCATATCACATGTATATAAATAATATAAAATCACATAAGATCAAATTATGTATATATTTGAGCAAGACTATGGTAATATGTATAAGACGTATTCTTCTGTCCTATGCGGCTATGCATTTGCTTAATAAATTGAGATTTAAGTTGCTCAATAAATTCTTCATATCAACATCTTGTAGAAAATCAAATTTCGTAATTTTTAGAGCTTTGTTGTTACTTTTAAATATTTTTTAAAAACATCCCAGATTTGATATAAAAAATTACCATTTTTTTGCTGTTTTTAAAAAATATTTATAAAATTGCAAGAAAACTCTAAAAATCACGAAATTTGATTTCCTACAAGAATTTAAATAAATAATTTATTGAGCAATTTAAATCTCAATTTTATTGAGCAAATTAGACATGCATGACCACATAGAACGGAAGGAGATATATATCCTATGCATATTATCATAACATTGCTCTATATATTTTAATATCATGTGCATATAATATTATAATATATGTATGTTTTTTATATCACAAAAATTTGATGTATATGAAAATCGAGTCGGTGTATTTATAGAAAATGAATGAAATCTTAGAAAATTTTATACTAGTTAGATTTTAGAAATTTCTCCTGAAATATTCTATAGGGTGCAAAAGCTGGGTACAGTTAGTAGGACCGTATTTTTTTCACCAATAAACTGTTCTTTTATTGTTTAATAAGGATTATTACTGATAACGCTACTGAATTATTACAATAATTTCTAATATATAATTTGAGAGCTGATACGTAGATACCAATATCGATATATACCGACTATCGATATCAATGTTATTATACACATTTTTTGAGTTATTATGCATATTATTTTTTGTACTGAAATAGTTATGCATGCTATTTGAGTTATTATATATACACATTATTTTGTTAACATGCATAATAATTGTTTCAGTAAAAAAATAACATGCATAATAACTCAAATAATATACATAGTAACTCAACTAAATGTATATAGATAATAACATCATATCGATAATCGATATCAATATTGATATCTACGAAACATTATCCATATAATTTTAGAAATAGTGAATAATCAGAATCTTATCCATCAAACAAGGTAAAAGAAGTTCAGTGAGAAACATGATACGTGTCGGTGGATCAGACTAGCCTATATATATATATATATTACTCAAAATTAGATTATATCTGAAAGTGATATTTGCCAATTACTAAATAAATAAAATAAAATACATGGAGTTTCCATAGTGTAGGCTATGGTGCATGCTGAGTCCCCACCTGACATATTAATATGGTGGTTTCATGATTAACTTAAAGGGAGCTGATATATAGATATCAATATTGATATCGACTATAGAGATTGCATGTATTGACATATCAATATTGATAAGGTGGTTTCATGTCTAACTATTATTATATATATTTAGTTGAGTTATTGTGCACATTATTTAAGTTATTATGTATGTTATTTTTTGTACTGAAATAATTATGCATGTTATTTGAGTTATTATGCACATTATTTTGTTAATATGAATAATAATTTTTTGAGTATAAAAATAAATGAAATAACATACAAAATAACTCAAATAATATGTATAATAACTCAAATAATATCTAAGAAATATTTTTTAGATATCATATCTAAATGTATGGACACCGTAAAACGTAAGTAACCTATGAGACGTGTCAATTTTGATATTATTAAATTTAATTAATTGATCTGTATGTATCAAAAATACAGAAATCAAAACTTAGAAAAGTGCCATGTCATTGTTGAGTCTTTTATGGCGAGCAGAGTCAAGACTGAGTATGAGAGTAGGAGACTTGTTGTAACTATTTCGAGTCATATTTATATTTTAAAATTCTTCTTATACATGCAACTCCACCACTTTTTTAAAAATAATTTTTTTTTCGCTTCCATAAAAAAGAAATTTAGCAACTTAATAATAGTTATTGGAGCACTCATAAAAGATTGTTGACACGAGTGTAATTATTGTTTTTAAATAAGATAACAGTTATTTTAAGTAACCGTTGACGCAACTCCATTGTTGACATAACTCTAAAAAAAATTCTCTCAAAATAAGACAACATTTATTTAAAGTTGACCCGAATAGAGTTATGTCAACGATTATTTTAAATAATTGTTGGCATATCTTCAAAGAAATTTAAAAGTTTTTTGTTTTTTATTAATTGTTTCAATTGAAATTTTAATTGTTTTAATTGCAACATTTTAATTGTTGTAATTGTAATCAAACTCTAATTGTTAGAATTTCAATTTTAATCATAAGCACGAAATAAAGTTTGATCTTCAAACGAACATAACTTTTGACTCGTAACTTTGATTCGCTATTATGAACACTTTTCGAAAACGCAAGACACGACCCTGTTGGGTTACAAACAGTTCAAAACCCGTCAATTGGCCTAAGCTGCGGAAAGACCGTAAAACAAAATTTTTACTTCTAACTTAAGCCAAGGATTAAACGAGATATATCAGATAAACTACCGAGAGTGTCCACCTCCCGTTTATCGCTGACATCAAAATCCTATTTGATCCCTACACAGATCTACTTCATAACTGAATTCTAAAACTTTAATCTACTTACAAATTAAATAGATTAATATAACATAAATATCTTGATCCAAATTCGAATTGGATCGCAGCAGACTCGGAAGCCCGAATCTGAGACGTTGTTCTCCTCGGAGTATCAGACGTCTGATATCTCTATCGGATGTCCACTAGGACGATCAGAGAGCGGCTTATTTCTTCTACCAGAAATACCGTAAACCGCGATATACCGCAAAAACACTATTCACCGAGATAAGGACTAAATAAATATCTTTACGACTCGCAGTTATTCAAATATGAAATACCGCTCCTTTCACAATTATACTATTTTCCCAAATCTCATAAATAATCGTAACCGAGAAAGAGAGAAAATATATTTATCGATTCGATCCCGAGTTAACATATACGATTTTTGATGTGATTTTCTCTCTTCCCATGCCCCTCTATTTATAGAAAAATAAGGAGGTTGGCCGATTACCAAAATACCCCTGAAAATGGCAAATGACCATTTTGCCCTTAGGCATGTCGGCATATCAAAAAACATCAAATATCATGATATTTTTTTGCCGACATAGGCCACAAAAGTCAAAATGCCACATATATGTTCATGTCGGCATGAACATGATTTTGTTTTATTTATTTATTTATTTATAATCAAGATTTTAATTAATTTTAATTAAGATTTTAATTTGATAATGACTTTCATCTCAAATTCAAAACCATAATTAATATTTAAAATCTAAATTAAATATATATAAACTTATAATTCTTCTCAATAATTATATTTCTCAGGGTTTGGTATCAGTTCGGTTTCGGTATGATTTTATACAACGTATCATATACGTTTATAAATTCAACCGTTGTTTTTGCTTGTCGTTTTATAAGACATATATAATTTAATCATATCCCATATAATTAATTATAACCATCTTAATATTAATTATAACCAATTTATAATTAATTATTAAGATTCTCTGATTAGCTCCTATACGGTGTGACCCAATAGGATCTGCGTTTTGTTGGTAAATAGAATTAAAACATTTTTAACTTCTATAATCATATGAGGCATCTGACATATGTGCTATGACCATCCAATTACACAGATGATGTTTGTACTACACAATATCACGATCCACTAAACATTTTAGTCGTGTTAATTCTTTCGTCTCACAGTATCAGATTAGTTTCAAGGTAGGTGTGTGTCATCCTTGCAAACTTAATTTTTTTCTCGATCTTAAGCAGACTTATCAAATATAATTACTCTTGTAATTATACTACATGTAGATAATCTTACTCTATCAAGGGGCCAGTGATACTGTAACTCGTATAGAGATACAAGGGACAATAGTACTTTTGGTAAACCATCACTACCTCAACTAAACTATGTATACCGAAAAGCTACCGTTATGACTGTGTTTTACCGACAGTGTTAGATAACAATCACACATACACATCTCTTAGTAGGAAATATGAATACCTCATACTTTAGAACTTAACACTGAATGAAAACATTAATGACACGTACACAATTTCATTTAGTGTTTCATTCGAGGTCTGTCAAATAACATGTTCTTGTAACATGTATTCATGTGATTAAAACGAAATCTTATGTCTATGGTCTGTAAAACTTAATCATTTTTTAATCCACTTTCTAACCTTGTAACGGTAAGTTAGTGTTCCTGCTAATTACCTTGGTTAGAGACTTTTAAGAATATATATCATCTATATTATGAAGTTTCACAATTCTAATTATTGACTCTAGTTAGATAAATGAATGATTCATAAATTCAATAATACTCAAGGTAACAAAATAACAATTTAATCACTCAATTCATGAACAAAGCTTTATGATAATTTATTGTATTATTGACTTCTAGATTATTACAAACTAACAACCCCCATGTAATACTAGACCATGGCCCGTAACAACGTTGTTTCCACCCAAAAAAATCCTTTTGAAATCTCCAAATTCCACTTTTAAGTTTTCTGTTTTATTTTTGCTCAAATTTTCTCAAAAAAATTCCAACACATATGAAAACAGTTATTAATTAAACAATCATTGTCATATCCTCCCACGTGGCCACTTTGACCAAGTCAGCCATCAAAATACAACATCGATTTTTTAATAATTAATTGTTGCCATATGTTCTGACCAATAAAAATTGAGAAACAAGCACCCATGATTCATGATTGTTCAAACAAACCAATAGAGTGCACCTTTGTAATATTGAAGCAAAACTTTCGAATTTTATATGGCTATTCACATTTTTCTTATCGTACTCAAGTTGCTTTGGTATTGATTTGTTGTCTTCTGCGTAACTTCGTAATGGATTGGTCACTGAATGATAGCATAACTAGAATTGTCGATCACGAAAATCAACGACAAAATAATAACGGAAGACGGAGAGTTGAAAATAGCGCAAGACATGAATATCAAAATAACTCTCATTTTGAGGTTAAATCAACTAGGAAGATGAGAGAATAAAATTCTGACCGGAGATATTTTAGAGACGAGATGGATAATCAAATGTGATATCTGGATTATGATTTACAATAATTCTGATCCAACTTGAATGTAGTTGGCTAGTTCCTAATTAAATTCTTTTATATAACCTATTGTCACTGATGTATAACCTACCTGCTAAGTTCCTGCATTCATGTAGTTATAATTTGTTGGATTTTACCAGTGACCACTTTAGTGTCGACAGATATGGCACATTCACATTTTTAATAATTATGCTTTGATCGACTTATAATTTGAGTACATAAATATTAAATCTATCATAATGGTTAGATATACATTTAAATGTTCTATTTTGCAAATTGCAGGTGGAGGTCATCTCAGATTTTTCTGTTTGTAAAGACAGGACTGACATTTGAAGACTTAATTTTGCATGTGGGAATGTTCTTTGATTCAGTATTTCAATTGTCAGTGGAAGATCTGTTGTTTATTTTTTTATTTTCAGCTACTTATAGATTATTGTATAACTTTGTTGTTTACTTTAATTAAAATTTGATTATGTTTTTTGTTATGCTATAATTTGTGTTCTTTCGGTGTAATTTTTAACACTAATATCAGCACAACACAACTTAAATTTGCAAATGAAGGCATGCACCATTCAACAGGATTAGTAGGAATGGAAATAAGTTTCTTTGTTTATTGATGTATTATTATGAAGTCATAGTTTCACAAACAAAATTGTATTCAGTTTATATTATTTTACTTAAAGCTTCTTGTTTATTTCTAGCTCAAAAATTAATGATATACCAGCACCCAAGTTACTTCACTCGTACTGAGAAAAGGTTGTGAGAGATCATGTGTTAAATCTTGATTAAAATTCACGACCAATTTTTGCAAAGACCATAGCTGAACTTAGCATATTATTACCTTTTCTTCTCAGGCTTTCTATATTATTTGTATTACCACTACAGTAATGGCTAAACAAGCTATAAACAAGTTGGTTAAAAGGTACTTGAAATTAACAGGCCTTTTGTGGGCCGATATCGTTTGTGTAGAGCCCAATAAATTATATCCTTGTTAACCCGTAACCGACGATTAGAACCGAGAAACATAGGCCTTTTGCACGGATACGGGTTACGGATTAACAAACAATAAATTATATCCTTGTTAACCCATAATATTGAAGTAAACAGACACTTTACGCATGTAGACAAAAGGAAACAAACCAAAAGAAAAAAAAACAGCACACTATATAAGAATTGACTATTGTTCTGAACAAATGGAATTACTATATATAGTACAATAGAACAGTAAAAAAAAAGACAACATATATACATACTGACAGGGGAATCACCTATTGGTGTAGTCTCTTATAGATTTCTTAAATTGAAATATTAGTTCCTGGATATTCTGCACCTCAATCAGTAATTTATTAACCAATTTTTTCTGTGTTTGTGTTTGTGTCATCTGGCCATATGACAGTTTCCATCAACCTTTCCCGCATGAGCTCTAAATTCTCATCTGATATCTTCTGATACATCCTTGCATGATCACATTTCTGACAAAAAAAAAAAAACATTTTTAGTCCCAACAATGCCTCTTTAGTTTCCGTATTATGTGTTTCATTTTCTATTTTAGTTACCTTAATCCATTTGCCATATAGGTGAAGTCGTGTTATCATTACCCTCTCTGCCAACTCTTGCCTCTCCTAGATATAATACACATGAAAGACATTGCATTCAATTTCAACGCCAAGGAAATATTTCTGGAACCAAACGTTCATCTTTTCAGAAGAAATTTACAATTTTACCTTTCCTAAAGCACGGAGAAAATATTTCCCATCCTTTGGATTGTTAGAAGCAACAAAGCTGTAAAAACAATGTAATACTCTTATGCTAATGTGAGAAGTACAAAAAGTTCTCGTTTCACCCACCAATAGAGAACATGAGTTGGATTTAGACTGTCGTGAGACAAGTTAGCTTTACCGATGACGGTTCTGCGATAGTAATTCAACAAATAAGAAGAAATTTAATTAGCAGATGCAAGAGAACTTACTTATAGAACCACCGATAACTTGGTGGATTCATTTCATACAACTGGGTCATAACTGTTCTGACAGCCTTGTACGTAAAGAAGTTCATGAGGTTCTGAAAAGAGCCGCAATATACTTTTTATCAGAAAAACCAAAATGTACAATTAGAGTACTTCAAGTACTTAATACTTAATAGACTCACACAAGCACGTGACTCAATATACGATTCTTTTTTAAGTAGGATGACCCCTACTTTAATCTTTTATTTAAACAAGAAAAGTTTCTATTTAAGAGTAAAAAACAGTTAATAACTATATGTTTAATTCAAAAGTTTACCCACAACCTATAAACTATGCCGCTTAATTGAGCCTACTACAGTTTTTAGCATTGAATTTTCATTTTTATATGTTTTTTTTACTTCATTCTTTGATTTAAATTAACTCTCTTCAGTTGCAATGAAATACAGAGCAGTCGAGGTTATAATAAATTTGTGCATTCTGTCTCATTCTAAATTAAAACAGACCCGATAAATTAAATTTGAGCAGCTACCTTTGATTCGATTTTAAAATAGGGAGACAAAATCTGTTGTTTAAAGAGACCCAACTTGCTGACATGTGGTCCCCACATTATTTATAACAAATTAAATCAGGCCCCTCTCCAAAAGAAAGAAAATAGTTCAATGTGTGGTCAAGATTCCATATTGTCAGCAAATCAAATTTCAAGGGATGGAACTTCAGATTCTAGAATCCTCAAAATTGGTAATAAACTAAAAATGCTCAAATCTTTAATCAACTGGAAACGATATTTTACTATTGTTAGTTGTCATACTTAGTTGCTAGTAGTATAGTACTGCTTCAATTTGCTACATAGAAAGCATAAAAGATCCAGTCAAAAAGAATTATATTTCAGAAACTTCTCAGTAAAATGGAAGAAACAACAAATCAGGTGAACATCTTCGAAGCCTTCTTCGTAGGTACCGCCAAGCTCAGCAACCACAACCATGCCTCGTTTCTTCTAACTTCGCCTCTTAGATCTGACAAGTGGGCCACTCCCATTCCAATTCCCCATAAACGAAGAACTGAGCCCTAGAGAACTGGAATTCCTCGATTTTGCCATCCGATTCCGTTTTACCTTCACATTGAGATTTGGATGCGCCACCGCTTCAACGCATAGGTATGGAGACTGGCGCGTCTCGAGCATTACAGATCTGATTGCAATCGCCATTGGGAAAGCTCCTGATTCAGAATTGTTGCGAATCTGTTCCTTTTTTATCAAAAAGGGACGAAATACTGAGAAGAAGAGAAGTCGAAAGGAAATAGAGAGAGGGGAAACGGGATTTACCGAGGCATTTACGGAGTTGTTTAATTTCACGCCAAACAAAATTCTGAGGTCGAATTCTGTTCTCCAAAGCAATCAAAGAACAGTATCCAATACATCCAGAGATTCCGAAAGAGAATCGCAGAGAAAGTGACCCTATATAAAAGTCAGTCAGGGTTAGCTCCTCACGGCTTTGAACCCAAATTTGGGTTCAAAGTCTTTTCCGACCGTCCGATTGCATCAAGATTCGCACTACTGATTGAAAAAGAATTAAAATTGCTTCAGAAGTGCAAATCATGATGCAATCGGATGGCTCTGGAAGGCTTTGAACCAATTTTGGGTTCAAAGCTGTGAGTACCTACTCTACTCCCTATAAAAGTTAGTTTTTTGGCCTTTTCCGAATTGCAGAGAAAGGCTGCTTCTCTCCAGTTATAATCACTGGAGAGGGTCATGTTTCACGTGGACTTGGTTCTGCTCAGTCTCACAGATTGAGATCGCTTTGGTGTGTAAAGATTTGATGCTTTACATTTCTGTGGCGTTTGGTATCTGCCAAAATTAAAATTCAAATTGAACCAAGGTTTAGTCAAAGTTTGAGAAAGTTTAAAAAGGGAAAAAAATAAGAAATGTGGATGGTGCCTATTACTGGTACGCAACGATAATTGGGAAGCAAGTATTTCGAATTGGAAGCTATTAATAAGGCGGCCTGCCTGCTGTTGGCCTAAAGTAAGAAAGATTGGAGAAAAAAGCAGTTCTAAAAGGAAGAGCTTCACATTAGTAGTTTTCAGAGGAATAGGAAAGCTCTTAGTAGTAGTTATCGAGCGCGCGAACTTCTACTTTAGCTGCCCACAAAAATCCCTGAGTGATCTCTTACTCTGTCTTCTTATTGTCCTGGAGGAGATAAAGAAAAAATCATACCGGTTTAATTAAATACTTGACCCTGCGCAAATTCAGACATTATTTAGAACTAGCGTGCAAACGCGTTCCGCGCATATACGAAAAATCATTATCACGTGCCTCCTTGTTTTGCCTAGAATTTGATATTTCTTTTCCCTGAGTAAAAATCTGGAAGCCAACCTCATTCCTTGGCGTACTTGAGAAATTGCTCTAAGCCAAGGAAGCTGCGTGTACCGGCCTTAGGTTCTCCTCCTCCTCTCCGCTAGCTTGCTTGGGACCTGGGACGAGAAAAGAGGAGGATCGGCCTTGTTTCAGTGCTTCTTACTGAAATTCAAGTGGCTGATTGCGTTCTTCTAGGATTTCTCGAACTAGGCCTTTTCACTTCCATGAAAGAGATTTAAACAGAAGTATGATTCTCTTCACTGCGCCCCTTTCCTTTTGATCGTGAGTGGGTCAGTGTCCTCCTCATTAATTATAGTTCTCCTAGAATCCCAAGGCATTTCGTTTAAATATATCCAGTCTTTTCACTATAGATTAGGAGCATTTGCGTCGTACCTTGAGGTTCGAAACTGTCAAGATCTAATCTTGTTGAGCTGGAGATCGAAGAAGAAAAGGAAGGGAGAAGAGGAAGACTAGCCGTTGAAATAGAAAACGGAGCAGATAGGATAGTTCGGGTAGTTAAATGATAAGAGAGTGACGGGTGGGGCCAGTTGCCTGAACTTTAATTTGTATTAGGGAACAAGGGACAGAATGAGCCAAGCTGATCTAACGGTTCATAAGCAAAGGAGCTGTTAGTGCAGTTAGTTGAGAAGAATAGTTCAGTTGTAACTATAGTTTATAAATAGGCGATCAGAATGTAAGAGAGATATGTTGGAAATGAAATTCGATTTGTTACCTCACTCATACAATTCCGTTAAATCCCAATTTACTAATTTTTCGTAAATTCTCGCTTAATTGTCTCAATTCAGCTCTCAGCTTCAATCTGAGTTGCTGACAATTGGTATCAGAGCCAGGTTCCGCTGTCTGCCATAGTGGAGAAGGTTCCAAGAAGTTCAAGAATGGCGAGCAAGACTCGCAATGCTGTGGCTAACGAAGGAGATTCTCATCTGGATATCTCTCAGATCAACGAGAGGATATCAAAAATGGACTCCAAGACCGACTCTTTACAAAAAGATCTCAGTAAGACGAGTCAAGAACTGGGTGGAAGAATGAATAAAATTGAGGAGAGTCTAGCTAAGCTGACCAGATTGGTTGAACGATTTCTAGATCAAAAAGAAGAAGGAAGCCAATTCAGCACAATGAGACATAAAGAAGGAAGCCAAAGAATTGTTGAATTGGACAAGGAGGGAGAAAGGCACAGCAATAAACATGTTGATCATGTCTCACAAAATTCAAGAGTATTTCTTCCTCGCATGGACTTCCCAATGTTCAATGGGGATAAGGCAGTAGAGTGGTTGGAAGATTGTGAACAGTATTTTGAATTTTATCAAATACCAGAAGAACTGAAAACTAGAACTGCAACCATGAACTTTGTTGAAGATGCAAAAGAGTGGTATAGGTCCTTCAAAATATCTAATCCAACCCCTTCTTGGCCAAGATTAGTAGAGGAAGTGCTCGAGTTCTTTGATGAGAATGCTGAGGACCCCATGGATCAGCTTAAACAAGTAAAACAAATAGGAAAGGTCAATGAATATGCAAAGGAGTTCTTGAGAGCAAGAGCAAGATTGATCTGTAAGACACAAGTGACTAGTGAAGTGTTATTTCTTGGTTTTTTCAGAAGTGGTCTAAAGGAAAAGATTAGAGATAATTTGGATCTTTTTGAACCTACAAACCTGAAGCAAGCTATCAAATTAGCTAAAAAGATTGAGGTCACACTTGGTAGCAGCAATAGGAAGGGGTATTTTGGTCCAAAATCGACAAATGCTCAAACACAGAAGCCCTTTGTACCTATTGACAGAAAGAAAGAAGACCATAACTTGAAAACCAGCTTCACCAAGGCCAATTCCACATCCTCACTTACTAATGAACAAAAAAGGAAATTGGGGCTGTGCTACAGATGTTTAGAGAAGTGGCAGATTGGGCATAAGTGTAACCCTAGTTCAATGCACAAATTGGACAATGAAGAACTGGTGGAGGAGATCAATAAGGACCTACATGAGTATGTGATAGAAGAAGAAGAGAATGAAGTGGAGGAAGAAGAGGGTGAAGCTATGATAACAATTAATGGTCAGGTTAATGTGCAGAATGAGGCTTCAGTGGCCAATCCTAGAACATTCAAATTTAAAGGCAAGGTAGAAAAGGTGGATGTATGCATTTTGGTGGATAGTGGGAGCACACACTCTTTCGTCAACCCTGAAATCATTCAAATGCTACAACTACAACTTGCAGAAGCTGAACCTATGGTAGTCACCATTGCCAATGGGGCTAAGATGCAGTCAACTCAAGTGAGTAAGGAACTCAACTTCAACATTCAAGGCCACAATTTCAAAATGGACCTTAGAGTCATGAAAGTACCTGGTTATGACTTGATTTTAGGAATGGACTGGTTAATGACGATTGGAGTGATGACCATTGATTGGAGAAAGGGGTTGATGCAGTTTGATTATCAAAACAGACCAGTGAAGCTGAAGGTAGAAGGAGTTAAGGCAGAAATCAAACTGTGTCAACAGTCAATTAATATTGATAAGGAGAGTAAGAAGGGGAGTCAAGTACTCATAGCTCAATTGTTTGTAAATCAAGAGACTGACAACAAAAATGTAGAGAGAATTAACCCTCAAATAGCTGAACTATTGAAAGAATTCAGTAGAACTTTTGATGATCCAGATAGCCTACCACCTTCTAGGGTTGAAGACCATAAAATACCTCTCAAGCCAGGAGCCAAGCCTGTATCACTCAGACCCTATAGATTTTCTCACTTCCAAAGATTGGAAATTGAGAAAATTATTGAGGAATTGTTACAAAAATCCTTTATACAACCCTCAGTTAGCCCTTACTCATCTCCTATACTGCTGGTAAAGAAGAAGGATGGAAGTTGGTGCATGTGTGTTGATTACATGAAGCTAAATGATGATACCATCAAAAACAAGTTTCCCATACCCATAATTGATGATTTATTAGACGAATTGAAGGGAGCTAGATACTTCTCAAAACTGGACCTAAGAGCTGGGTACCATCAAATCAGGGTGGATGAGGGAGATAGATTTAAAACTGCATTCCAAACTCATGAAGGGCATTATGAGTTTAATGTCATGCCTTTCGGTTTGACAAATGCCCCTGCAACGTTTCAAGGCTTAATGAACACTATATTCAAACCCTATCTCAGGAAATTCATTTTAGTATTCTTCGATGACATACTCATATACAACAGGGATATCAATTCCCATTTGGATCATCTCAGACAAGCCTTACAGGTACTAACAGACAATCACCTCTTTGTTAAGAAATCAAAGTGTAGTTTTGGAAAAGAAAGCATTGATTATTTGGGGTTTATCATCAACCATGAAGGTGTTGCCACTGACCCTCAGAAGGTACAGGCCATGGTGGAGTGGCCCACCCCAAAGAACATCAAAGGATTAAGGGGTTTCTTAGGATTGACTGGGTATTACAGGAAGTTTGTAAAGAATTATGGGTTAATTGCTAGACCTTTGACTGAAAAACTGAAGAAAGATGCCTTTAGTTGGGATCAGGAAGCTCAGGCAGCATTTGAGAGACTCAAGGAAGCCATGACTCAAGCTCCTGTACTAGCCTTACCAGACTTTACCAAGAGATTCATAATTGAAACTGATGCCTGCAAGGAATTGGTGCAGTGTTGATGCAGGAAGAGAGGCCAATTGCCTTTATGAGTCAAAAACTTGGAGTTAGAAATAGTTCCCTATCGACCTATGAGAAGGAGCTGTTAGCTTTGGTAGCAGCTGTGAGTAAATGGAGATACTATTTGATTGGTGGGCAATTTATTATAAGGACAGACCACATAAGCCTAAAATATTTGTTGGAACAAAAGATTCATACTGCTATACAACACAAGGGTTTAAGCAAACTTTTAGGACTTGACTATCTCATTGAGTACAAAAAGGGTAGAGATAATGTGGTAGCAGATGCCTTATCCAGAAGAGAGGATGGAGAAGATAGAGATACTGCTCAAATCATTGCTTTAACTGAAATCAAACCTCAGTGGGTAGATGAGGTGTTAACTAGCTATGAAGGAGACAAATGGGTTGAAGAATTAAAAAAGGAAACTTAGCTCAAGCAATTCTGAAGGCAATCCAGATCCACATATTACTCAACATCAAGGCATATTGAGAAGGAAGGGAAGAATATGCATAGGTGAACATGGGACACTGAGAGCACAGATTTTGGAAGCCTTACACTCTTCTACCATAGGAGGGCATTCAGGTATAACAACCACCTACCAAAGGGTAAAAAGGTCATTCTTTTGGCCTAACTTGAAGGAATGCATACACCAATTTGTAAGAGAATGTGAAAATTGCCAAATGAATAAACCTGAGCATGTGCATACACCTGGGTTACTGCAGCCTTTGGAAATTCCTCAAGAAGCCTGGACTAGTATCAGTATGGATTTCATATCAGGTTTACCAAAATCTGAAGGGAAAGAAGTGATAATGGTAGTGGTAGACAGATTGACTAAGTATGCACATTTCCTATCTCTATCACATCCCTTTAAAGCCAAGGATGTAGCTATTCGATTCTTAGACAGTGTGTACAAATTACATGGTCTACCAAGCAGCATAATCACTGATAGAGACCCTATATTTACAAGTAAATTTTGGAAAGAATTGATGGAGAAAATTGGAGTTAAACTCAACATGAGCACTGCCTATCATCCTCAAACCGATGGGCAAACAGAAAGGGTGAATCAGTGTTTAGAAAATTACTTGAGGAGCATGTGTTTCATACAACAGAAAGCTTGGCATAAGTACTTGTCACTTGTTGAATTCTGGTATAACTCCAGCTACCACTCTTCCCTAAAAACATCCCCATTCAAGGCATTATATGGGTATGAACCTCCTCAGCTGGCTCTAAGCAGTATTCCCAAAAGCCAAGTGGAGTCAGTCAACGAGTTATTATCAGACAGACAGGAGGCATTAAGAGGGATTAAGGAGAATTTGAGAAAAGCACAGGAAAGAATGAAGCAATTTGCAGATCGAAAGAGATCAGAAAGGAGTTTTAGAATTGGTGACTGGGTGTATTTGAAGATACAACCCTATAGGCAAATCACATTGGCCAAGACTAACAATTCAAAGCTTAACCCCAGGTTCTTTGGTCCCTATGAGATAATTGATAAGATTGGATCAGTAGCATATCGATTAAACTTACCTCCTGAGTCATCGATACATCCAGTTTTTCATGTATCACAGCTGAAGGCAAGGATTAAGCAAGGGCAAGCTATAGCTCCTTCAATTCCTCTGGTAGGAGTGCACCCTATTCAACCACCATATCCAATGACAATACTGGCTTGAAGGATGGCTAAGGTAAAAAACATGGTGGAACCCCAAATTCTCATTCATTGGAAAAAACAGGCTGTTGAGGATGCAACATGGGAGAATTATCACGACCTTAAAGAGAAGTTTCTTGAATTTATTCTCGAGGTCGAGAATGATCGTGAGGAGGGGGCAGTGTCAAGATCTAATCTTGTTGAGCTGGAGATCGAAGAAGAAAAGGAAGGGAGAAGAGGAAGACTAGCCGTTGAAATAGGAAACGGGGCAGATATGGCAGTTCGGGTAGTTAAATGATAAGAGAGTGACGGGTGGGGCCAGTTGCCTGAACTTTTAATTGTATTAGGGAACAAGGGACATGATGAGCCAAGCTGATCTAACGGTTCATAAGCAAAGGAGCTGTTAGTGCAGTTAGTTGAGAAGAATAGTTCAGTTGTAACTATAGTTTATAAATAGGCGATCAGAATGTAAGAGAGACATGTTGGAAATGAAATTCGATTTGTTACCTCACTCATACAATTCCGTTAAATTCCAATTTACTAATTTTTCGTAAATTCTCGCTTAATTGTCTCAATTCAGCTCTCAGCTTCAATCTGAGTTGCTGACAACGCTTGGTAAAATCGAGAATACCCTTTCAAACGTAAGTAAATAGAGCTACATACGGAAATTTCTTTCAAACAAGGGCGCTCAATTCTTTGTCAGATAGGTGAAAATAACCTTTCATAATAAGGGCGAAGCGTTACCTTTTCTTTCTTGTTCTACACTAATGACACCAGGAAACTCAGTAGGAATGACGTGAGTTATATGGTCGAAAGAAAGTTACCAGCTTTCCTATACTCCTATTTATTAGAAGAACTATGCCTGACAGTATATAGAGAGTATGATAAAGGGTATAGCCGAGGTGTTTGCCTATTTCCAGAAGCGAACTGCCATTGGCTGGCCTGGTAAAGAAAGCATTTTGAGCAATAGAGAGAATAGGTAAAAGCAGGAAGGAAGTAGGACTAGATGGCGTCAGTTAGCATGAGTTGATTCATTAGTCTTCTTTGATGTCCTCTTTCATCCCTTCTATCCGTTGATTTCATGCATTTCCAGAGTAGAATGAGCAGGAAAGTTTGCTATTTCCCTGTCTTAGAAACTCTATAAGAGAGCAACAAAACTATTCTACAAGCTTTGATTATCCATCACACTTACATGCTTAAACCAATGATGAGGAATAACGAACTTTACGAATTAAAAGTATAGATAAAAACAAGCAGTTTACTTTTCGTGACTGACATTGAAACGAGAGTCTGAATACACTCGGATTAGTGCACATAGGTACCTTGGGGCTTAAGACTTATTGGGGCGGGTCACCCACTCTTATCATATGAAGAAATGGAGGACTTGAATATCTACCTGGGATCTGATAGTTAGCATTAATGTAAAAACCGCAAATGGCTCTGGTAGGTTTGATTCCATATAAGTCGATTCAAGTTTTTGGAAAGTCAAGAGTGAAGCCGAAGACGGCGTCAAGAAGCTCTGTGATTTCTTGGGAAGCTTTGAGTCTACTCCTTAGTATATTATCGGTGGGCTTGGACCATGTCTCCTGAACAATTTCAGAGGAATCCACTGCACTTCAATCTTCGTCAACAGGTGGTACTACTTATATCACTCGATATTAATAAAAATCAAACTAAACATGCTATTGGGCCAAGAAGAAGAGGTTGGTGAGGATGAGGAAGATCCACAGGAGGAGTTGAGCAATAGTGCAACAGAAAAGCAATGCCGAACCTGAAGAAGACTTTGGGGTGATACCAGTACGTATATAATACGGAATGCCTTGGTTCGGCAAATATCGACATCTAAAAGTGGATTCGAGCAGCGATAAGAGCAGAAGCTGTATCTTTAAAAGATTATGGTGATTGGGTTTCAAATCAATTAAGCCAACGAAACACACATTTACTCTGGGCTGGAAGCCCCATGGAGCCCAACCTCTTCAATAGAGGGGGCCCTCGGGAGCTGTCCTTATTTCCGACCACTTTGGAATCTCTTTGCCCCAATGAGTATTAGGTGCCGCAAATTTGCAAGCTTATCCTAAGGTTTCGTTGTTTTTCATTGGATTAAAAAAGAATGACCTCGTTAGGATTGAAGAATTGCTGCAATTCTTCCTGAATAGACTCAATTCTCCCGTCTGAGGGCTGAGTGGCAACCTCGACCCGAGCGGAAGTGCGATGTAGAAAAGGATCCAATTCCTTCGAAAGAATTGAACAAGTAGCTTAATTCGGTTTTCCAAAAGATTTGTTCCAGAGAACTTGATTTTGTTTCTCATTGTTTGAGTCTTTTGAAAATAAGGTTGAACTATAATTACAGTGTCAAAAGATGGTAAGAGGAGAAATAAGCCGCAATTCTGAGACACCTGGGAAAGGAACCTGCAAGTGAAGTTAGGAAGAGCGGTAATTTCTTTCAATTAAAATACACCCGAGTAAAAGGAATAGTCAAATGCACCTAAGTAAATGTCACTAGGGGGGGTGGTATTTGTGATTAGACAATACATATAGCGCAGCACAAATAATGCACAATCCATGGAGTCATGCTGTTTTGGACACTCAATAACCCAAATTTAGTGCAAATCTTTCCATTCCTCTTTCCCCACATGTTAGTTATAAAAAATGAAAGTATTAATAAAAGGCAAATCCAGTATTAATACATAAAGAACAAGTTATTAAGAATGGTATAATATGGAATAAGGCAGGTAGGTTGAACTAGGTGGGTAGGTGGGTTAGTTATCTATCATTGCTTTTTTGAGGTGCTCTAGTGTCAGGCTGACCAAGCCAAGTCCAAGTAATGACTGGAAAATGAGAATGACAAGGAAAAATACCTGTTGCCAAATTCCGTCACGATGAGAAGGGTAATTCGCTGGGATTTTATCATGCTTCCCAGAGATGCTGGTTCAAATCCAGCTCTTTATTTCGCTCTACGTTTTCACAAACCATTTACGAGTTTTCTGTTCTCGATTTTCTTGTTTCTAGGTTCTGGTTTTTTCTTGTTGTTGATCGGAGGAGAAGAGAGGAGTTGGTTTTTTTATAGGAATGGAATAGAAATTTGCCCAGCTTCAACAACTCTTCGAGCCTGTTGGTGATTGTGTCCCAGGTAAGGAAGAACAGTTTTACAGCACGTACGATATGCTGTCAATTGGATTACTTATTAGTTAGCGGACGACAGTTGGTTTTTGCTATTGATTTAATTTATAACTATTGGTTTGCTGCTCTGGGTTTTGGGAAAGTCTTTTAAGGCGCCGGCTAGTTCTTGCCGGAGCGATGAATCAGTGACAATCTCATTGTTCTTCCCCATAAAAAGAAACTGAGACGCACGCAAAGACAGCAAAGGTGTACTTTTTTTATGGACGAATAAAACTTAACAGAAAAGCTTTACCTTAACACTCCAATCAGGCAGGGTAGGGCTATTCCTCGCTCACAACGGTCTCCTAGGAAGCCATTTGAGAAAGAGAATTAGAGAACCATATTGAATGGAAGATAGATTTTTTGTTTCCTTTTTTTCCCATAAGACTTAGTCTTTTTTTGGATATGTATGTGACTGACCTATAGAATTTCAATCATATAAGAATTTTTACAAATGGGTGAGGCTGCTTCTTCTTTGTAAAAAGCTACTGATTCAATAAATGGGTGTTCTGGATTGACCGACTCGTCTGGCACAATAGAATCAAGCTCGGAAAAGGCTAAATGGAATGGTGCACCGTCGAGACAGACTACCCGTAGTGTAGTGGAGGAGCGTCGAAAGAAAGTGCTCATTGTCAATTAAAAAAATAGGTTTTTGAACGCTTAGAAAAGCAAGTAGAGGTCGGTCGTCACCGGATAAGTTAGAAGTTCCTACATTCGGAAACTAGCCTACCGCTGCGTTGAAATAAACTAACTCTTTAGTAGATGCCGGCTTTACCATGCGATTCAAGCTAGTGCTTATCGAAAGCACGTTACTACTTTCCGAAGCCTCAGTCTGCTGCTTTTTAGTTGGTCATTTCCAGTTACCACTATGTCATCCACATATACACGCGAAAGGGGAATACCCTTACTCCGATGGCGCGAGATCTTGTAGCACACCACTGAGGCAGGCCCTATCGAGACGTATTACACAGAATAAATCCATGATAGACACTAATTTGCATACTACCTTTCATTACTGTGCTTCATATGCCTCCCTGCTTTCAGGGGCGGAGCCACCTTGCACCAGGGGGGTGCAGCTGAACCCCCCTGGAAATTTTTTTTTCAAAAATGATCATATATTTTTTAAAAATTTTCAAAAATGACCATATATTTGAAATTTTTTTGCATAAATGACCATGTAAAATAATTTTTTTCTAAGAATAACCATCATTTCGAACCCCTGGAAAATACCGTAAATCTTGAAACCCCCTGGCGAGAATCCTAGATCCGCCCCTGCCTGCTTTGTCATCACTTGATCACACCTTCGGAACCAATAGAAGGGCATCGCAGGGCTAGTTAGCTGTTATAGAGCGGGGAATTTCATTTACAAAAGCAAGCACGTCGTTTCCGGGTTCAATGTGACCGACACCATCAGTTAGAAGGAAAGCTTTCGGCCATGCAGTGGTAAAATTTAGCATTTATGGTGAGGATAAGTGTTATGTTGAAAATATACCGATAACTAAGTAAGAGGCTCTATATGAGTATAAATCTGAGTCTCTAACTTCATTCCCATTGCATTACTTTATCTTAGTCAGTCTTGTCCTTTGCTTCAAGCAGCATATACGAGAAAGAATGTTGTTCCCAGCAGGTAATGAATAGTTCGTCCACCTGCGCCTCGTCCTCTTCATCACGCGTCGAGTAGCGGAGGGAGTACGGACGCATCAGGAAAAATCAACGAAAAGAAAATTGGCACTGTTGTGAATGGGAAACGAAGAACATGCGTCAACGCGAACAAATACAAAGTGAGCGGGAAAAGAAATCGGCAAAAAAAATTCCGCACTATTGCGAATGGACAGTACAACACATCAACCATACGAAGAAACACACATACAGAAATAGAAGAAATCGCAAAAAAAAATCTAATGCTGGCAGAAGCTGCACAAAAAAAATAATAAAAAAATGTTACTATTCATTGGACGTTGCACAATGATATAGTTTAATATGTAAATGTACTCAAGAAAAGTATCAGAGTATATTTTTTAATCACAAGCATACGATTACAACACCCAAAAAAAGATAAATTAGAAGAACGAATTTAGGACTCACCGGGAACAAAAGTAAATATATATCTAGGAAAACAATACTCAAGCATATAATTACTGTAGCTTCTACACTAAAACACATGAACAAAATGTATACATTGTTTATGTTTAAAAATATTTATTAATTAGAAGTTTAGAATTTTTGAATTTAATACATTAGTACCTTGTAAGTTTCTATTGAATTTCAATCACACTAGTTTGCTTGTATTTCTTTTAAAATGAAGTGTTGATTAAATGAAGTAATGTAATTAATTAACATGATTAGATCTTCATACCAACTGATAGGGCCTCGCCTTGTCGGCCCATTTCGGCTCGTGATTAGGAACTACGCGGAAGAAGGATGGAGGGAAGTTTCAATGATGATTAAGGTTTTAACACAACCCGTTCCAAGAGTAAGAGACCCGTTTCCGCCCCGGTCATCACTAGAGGTGGCAAGTCGGGTCGGTCGGGCGGGTTCGGGTCGGGCCGGGTCGGGTCGGGTTTCGGGTCGGGTTGCATCGACAACTTTCGGGTCATGGGTCGGGTCGGGTTTCGGGTCGGGTTGTGTCGATCTTTTTCGGGTGATGGGTCGGGTCGGGCGAGATCGGGTCGGGTTTCAGGTCGGGCTGCATCGACAACTTTCGGGTCTTGGGTCGGGTCGGGTGAGACCGGGTCGGGTTCGGGTCGGGTTGCACCGACAACTTTCAAGTATTATTTTGAGTTTTAAGTTCAATCGGACAAGATCGAATCGCGTTATTGAATTGTACAAGTAAATTTTGACTTTCTCTGATATTAATTTGTTAGTAAAATTAGATTATGATGTTGGCAAGATAGGATTAGATCAATTTACAAGTTGTATCAGGTCAAGTCGGGTCGGGTCGGGTCGGGTTCGGGTCATCATGTGTCGCTCCATCTCGGGTTACGGGTCGTCTCGGGTCGGGTCGGGTCGGGCTTGGGTCCTCATGTGTCGTGCCATCTCGGGTTACGGGTCGTCTCGGGTCGGGTCGGGTCGGGCTCAGGTCGCTCATGTGTCGCTTCGTCTCGGGTTACGGATCATCCCGGGTCGGGTCGGGTCGAGTCGGGTCGGGTTCGGGTAGTTTGACTTTATCAAAATATCGGGTTGGGTCGGATTCAGGTCGGGTCGGGTCGGGCGGGTTTGTCGGGTCGGGTCGGGTTCTGCCACCTCTAGTCATCACAGCCTATAAATACTCCCTCAAGATTAGGAAAAGGGGTCTGTCATTCTCGCTTTAGGATTAGCCACTTGTAATACTTTCTCTCTTCCTTCGCTCTAACCAATTGTAATAAACCTCTCGGCAACACACTATAGTCGGGATCATTGGTGCTTTCGTTGAGAGTCGAACTTAAGACTCTCGTTACGATGACTGCTCCTCCTCTCTGATCGTTGCGAGATGATCAACTTGTGGTCAGTCTCGGCATGGCCAGGACAACCCCACCACAGTACCTAATACAAATCCACCTGCTCCCAGCCATGATCAGGGTGTCACCCTTGCGATGGGAACCGATCCACATCTGCCCCCATCCCGATAGCAAGTCAGGTCCAAGCTCCCCTCCTATCTTATCCCTCAGCATCAGTCAGCAACCTCTCGTCCGCGCCAATAGGCACGCATAATTACCCGCATATCTTTACCACCCAATCTTTGCCGAGGTCGGCCATTCCAGCACCTCCTCCACCTCTACTACCATGGCAATCTATGTCCTTACCTTCATTAAACACGCCGATCGCTTCGACATCCATATTCCCTACCCCTCAACCAGGATCATCTACATCTTTCGAAGAACATATCTGGCGAAAGCTGTGTGCCCTGGAACAACAGATTCAACTCCCCCACGCGGCACCAAGGGATTGGTTGTCTGAAGGTCCTTTGACCCCCAACCTTTATTCGACGACAATCCCCTCGACTTCCGATATTCCTAACCTAGGAACTTTCGGTTCATCCCGCTCTACCTTCTCTGATCCGAGAGCTTTCCTCGTCGGCTTCAGAGAGCGACTTCGGCTCATGGGATACGATGATTCTGTCATGTGCCGACTTCTCCCAACTTGTTTAGAAGGTTCGGCTTGGGAATGGTATTCATCCCTACCCTCCCGATCCATCGCTAGCTTTGACCAATTGGCCAGGGCACTCTTAGCTCGGTCTAGCGGGATCAAAAAGCTGGAGCGCAGGTGCGACAGCTTGCTTGGTATCCAACAGGGTCCGAAGGAGCCCACCAGACAATACATCAACAGATTCTTGGAAGCAGCCCAAGGGGTAAAGGATTTCGATGACAAGGTGGCAATTCTCGCCATCCGATGAGGGCTATTAAAAGGCAATTTGAGGTTCGAGGCACACAAGTCGCAATTCACGACTCTCCAAGAATTTGTGGCATTCGCTAGTGCGTACATCCAATGGGACTAGTGCGTACATCCAAGGGGAGGAGGATGCACTCTCCAACGAAGGGGAGGGAGAATATGTTAAGGAAACACCTGCAAACCACCCACAGCGAACGAGACTCAGGGACAACAACTCGAATAGGTGGGATCCTATCAGAACTAACCGACATGCAGGGAGTTCGAGATTGGCCGACTCCAAGACAGGAGAAAGACGCTATCCTGTCTACAACACTTATCACCCCCTCAATAAGCCTAGGGATGAAATTCTCAGGGAAATCCAAGAAACCCACGAGCTCCACTTCCCAGAGCTTCTCGAAATTTTGAGATCAAGGATAACCAGAGCTACTGCGAATTCCACAACATCCTGGGACACCACACAAAGGACTGCCTGGCCTTGAAGGACGAACTGGAGAGGCTGGCAAGAGATCAAAATATGTGGCGCTTCATCCAAAAGTTCGTAAATAACCGGGCAGACAAGAAGGTGGAAGGGGGAGGTAAACCTCGGTATGGAGGACGCCGACAGCAGCAGGGTCAGTATAATAGCCATCCTCGCAGGAATGCAGTGTTTGACAGGCTCGGTCCCAGAACCGAACCTCCCGAAAATGAAACCAATGTGGTCAGGGGGGCCACACCCATCATCCACATGATATCGGGAGGACAGGCGTCAGGCGGAGACACAAAAGGAAAGAGGAAGAGATAAGTGACGAGCCTCCTCGGACGAAGGTGTTTCAAGTCAGGCCGAGGTGGTGGTCAACTTCTTAGTGGTAGATGTTATCTCGGGATACAATGCCATAATAGGAAGAAGCACCCTCAACAAGTTAGGAGCCATCGTTTCGACCGCACACCTGCTGGTCAAGTTCCCAACGAGATTTGGGATCGGCTACGAGCGGGGCGACCAGAAATCATCCCGGGATTGCTACTCAGTAACTCTGAGGGGAGCTTTACATGTTGCACAAGTGGAAACATCAGAGGAGAAAAACAGTTTGGTCAACCCGGACGAGATGCCGAGACAGGTAGCCGAACCCGTTGAGGAGGTGGGCAGTTGGGAAGTGGCCCCGAGAAAACTGTTCAAGTCGGCATGAGGCTAGATCTGAAAGAACAAGAAGAGTTCAAGTCCTTCCTGGCAAACAACATAGATATCTTCGCATGGTCGGTCAATGACATGCCGGGAATATCCAAGGAAATAGCCGAGCACAAACTCTTTGTACAGAAGAACTATCAGCCGGTACATCAAAGAACAAGGAGGGTAGGGGCCGAGAGGCAAAAGGTTATCAAAGTGGAGACCGAGAAACTTTTAGCCGCAGGGTTTGTACGCGAAGTACAATGTCCGGAATGGATAGCAAATACCGTGGTCGTTAAGAAATCAAGTGGGGAGTGGAGAATGTGTATCGATTACACATACCTCAACAAAGCCTGTTCGAAGGATCCTTTCCCCTTGCCAAGCATCGACACTCTCGTTGATGCCATCGCAGGATTTCGATATCTCAGCTTTATGGACGCCTTCTTGGGATATAATCAGATAAGGATGCACAAGCCGGACGAAACGAAGACAATGTTTGTCACTGACCAGGGGCTCTATTGTTATCGTGTCATGCCCTTCGGGCTAAAGAACGCTGGAGCAACATACCAGAGGATGGTAAACAAGGTGTTTTCGAACCAGATTGGCCGAAACATGGAGGCTTACGTAGACGACATGGTGGTTAAGAGCTCCACGACATCGAAACACATACAAGACCTAGATGAAACTTTCAAGGTAATGAGGGAGACGGGAATGAGATTCAATCCAAAGAAGAGTTTCTTTGGGTTATCCGGAGGAAAATTCCTGGGTTTCATTGTCTCTGAGCGAGGAATTGAAATCCACCCTTCCAAATGTAGCGCCATCTTGAATATGAAGCCACCGAGCAATGTGAAAGAAGTACAAATCCTCACAGGGCGCATAGCAACACTGAGTAGGTTCATCTCTCGATCGGGAGAAATGTGCCTACCCTTTTTTCAAATTTTGAAAAAGGCGAGGAAATTCGAATGGGACGAGGCATGCAAGGAGGCTTTCGAAAAATTAAAGTCGTACCTGCTTTAGCCGCCAGTAATTAGTAGACCAAAAGAAGGAGAGACGCTATTGATCTACTTGGCCGCAAGCGACAGAGTAATAAGCTCAGTGCTGATAAGAGAAGAAAGGGGGGTACAATACTCGGTGTATTTTGTGTCGCGAATATTGAGGGATGCAGAAACCAGATACCCTCCCTTAGAGAAGTTGGCTTTCTCACTGGTAATCTCGGCTTGGAAGCTGCGCCCTTATTTCCAAGCGCATTACATCCGAGTGATGACTAAGGAACCACTTAAAAGGTCACTCGGCAATTTCGAGGTCTCGGGACGATTGCTAAAGTGGGCAGTTGAGCTCTCTGAATTCGACATCACATTTGCCCAAAGAACCGCCATGAAGTCTCAAGTGCTGGCAGATTTCATTGTAGAAGTCCCCACCACGCCACGAGATGATTCAGCAAATGATGATAAGAAATGGGTGGTCTATGTCAATGGGGCATCATCACTGAAGGGAGCAGGAATCGGGGTGACCATGGTGGGACCACTTGGAGAGGTGTTGAACTATGCCTTGCAGCTAATGTTCGTCACTTCAAACAAAGTGGCTGAATACGAAGCATTGGTTGCCGGGCTGAGACTGGCAAAGGGAGTGGGGGCAGAAAGAGTCTTGATGTACAGCGACTCTCAGCTAGCCGTCAACCAAATATCGAAGGAATATGAAAGGATCTTAAGCTAACTAAATACCTTGAAGAAATACAGAAAATGAGAGGTATGTTTGAGCATACCGAGATCCTATATGTCTCGAGAGGAAGAAACAGGAAAGCCGATGCTTTGTCAAAGCTGGCGGTCGAAGGAGACTTAGACAAAGACCGGCTAGTGATAGTACTAGAAATGCAACAACCAAGCATTGAGGTAGAGTATGTGGAACAGTTCCACGCTGACGAAGGAGAAGAGTGGTACACACCCATATGGAACTTTCTGACAAGGAGGCTGCTACCAAAGAGCCAACCGGACGCTGCTAGGATTCGAAGGCTCTCGGCACATTTCTCAATCCTCGGTGGAGTGCTTTACAAGAAGGGATACTCGGCTCCATGGCTGAAGTGCCTGAGCAAGACCTTGGCCCACCGAACTTTAGAAGAGATCCACAATGGAATGTGCGAAAGTCATCAAGGGGCTAAGACCATAGCCTTCAGAGCGCTCCGGGCGGGATTTTACTGGCCAACCATCAAGGAAGATGCCCGACTACTAGTGAAAACATGCGAGAAGTGCCAATTTCATGCAAGAATCCCACACCAGCATGCACAACCTATGAAGAGCATCTTCAGCCCATGGCCTTTTGATGTATGGGGTATTGATCTACTCGGGCCGTTCCCAAGGGGAAAAGGACAAGTAAAGTTCATAGTAGTCACCATCGACTACTTCACTAAGTGGGTAGAGGCAAAGCCATTGGCTCGAGTCACTTCAACCAAAATCATAGATTTTGTCAAATGCCACATCTTCTGCCGATTTGGCGTTCCCTCCGCCATCATCTCTGATAATGGACTACAATTTTGCTCCCGATAATTCAGGGATTGGTGCCAAGCTTAGCGAGTCATCAATAATTATGCCTCGGTAGCCCATCCTCAAAGTAATGGTCAGGTCGAGGTGACGAACCGTACCATTTTGGAGGGGTTAAGAAAGAAGGTGGAAGCGTGCAAGAGAAAATGGCCGGAATACTTTGATGAGGTGCTGTGGGCATACAGAACGACACCGAAAGCGGGAACCGAGAAATCCCCTTACGAGCTGTCATTTGGTATGGAAGCGATGACCCCGATAGAACTCATGAATAGTTCCGCAAGGGTAATTTTCTATGAGGCCAAGCAAAATGATAAGAGCAAGGAGAAAGAATTGGACATGATATAAGAGTTAAGGGCCAGAGCTCTGCTCATAATGGCGGAATACAAGAAAAGGGTGAGGAAGGCCTTTGATAAAAAAAGTGGCCCCGAGGCAGTTTCAACCAGGAGATTTTGTGTTGAGAAAGGTAGAAGCGACGGGGAAGAAGATGGATAAACTAGATCCAACATGGGAAGGCCCCTTTCGAGTTGTTCGCACTTATGACAACCGGGCCTATCAGTTGGAGAACCTAAACTGAGAATCCGTACCGAGAACTTGGAACATAGAGCACCTAGAAGATTCTATAATTGAAGAACATTTGAATGGGGGAAAACCGATCCCAGCAAAATACCTCTTACCTAGAAACGACAGTTGTTTCGGGCAAGACCTCCTGCTGGCATCCTAGAGATTTTCTTTTCTTCACATTTTCTCCTTTTTTTTTCTTTTTCTCCTTCTCCTTGAATAAGTTTCCGATGTACCATGTACAAAGAGAAATTGAAGGAATATTTTGCAACTTGCCATGATCATCTGGCATTTTCTTTTTTGCAAAAATATGTCAAGAAGAAGATAATGAAATAAGTTCACCAAAAACTACTCGGCCTACTCTACTCTACTCTGTGTGCTACTCGGCCTACTCTACTCTACTTTGTATGCTACCCAATCCTCTTTTCCTCGTTAAAGTGATCAAAACTTTAACAGCAAACATCAAGGAAGAATTAACATTGCCAATATAAGAGTGATGTTACAGCAAAAAAAAAAAAAAACAACTATCCTGTTACAAAACCATGATAAAAAAAAGGAAAATATCATTTGGTCGGCTCGGTAGGTCCTACTTCTCGACAACACAGGCCTCTCCTCCATCTTCACCCGTGGCCTGGTTCTCCTCTTCACCCTCGGCCTCTTGACTCTCTTCACTCTCCAGAGTTGTGCCCACCATTTGTTCCTCGGCTGGCCAATCCTCGGACCAAAGAAACGAGACTCCTTTACCACTTGGATTCGAGAACTCCGGAACTCCCAACACTTCACCCTGGGGAGACACCAAGATATTAGCCTCCCGATCCCAAGTGTAAGAAGACAAGTCCGGCGCATCAAAGGGGACCATGTGAAACCCCAACTCCTCAGGCTTGAAGGGATAAAACCGAGCAAGGTACTTCAAGGCAAGATAAGCAACATTTAACAGTTGAGACCCGGCAGTGGACAATGCGGCAATATAGAAAGACTTTGAGTTAAGAAAATATTTTACTGCCCCTGAGCTGACTCTCCTCTCCTCGACTAAGGCAGCCAACTTTTTACTGTGTAGGCTCTTGAAAATGCTTAGGCCAAAGCGGGAAACATTGAGGTTCAGCTTAAGTTTTGAGCATTCGGATGCTCTTTGTTGGAGCTTCATGGTAAGAGACTTGTTTTGTTCTCGATGCCTCTCCACTTCGGCATGAAGACCCTCGACCTGCCGATTCGCCTCCTCCTTCTGTTCGCGATACTTTACCACTTCGGCACGAAGATCTTCGATCTGTCGGCTTGCCTCTTCCTTTTCCTTACCAAGACTTTCAATCTTGGCAATAAGGGGCACTTAACCGGCTTCCAAGGTGGCTTGCAGCTCGGCTTTCTCTTGCACGAGCACCTCCTTCTCGGCGATCAATCTATTCGTTTCTCCCTCGATGACCGCTTTCTCAGCCTCAATTCGCTTAGCCAGCCGGGGGGGAAGTTCACCATGCTCTATATAAGACAACTCGGGAAGACGAGTATAGAGTTCGGCCAAGGCGGTCCCCTGAAGATAACATTCCTTTAAGGCATAGGCGCACAAGGACTCCAAGTTCATCCCCGTATACTCCCGCCTCAAGTATCGGGGGTACTTTTCCCGAAAAGAGAGCGAGCATAAGGAAAGAGTCCATGAGGGGCATCGGATAACGACCCGGCGCTGGCATCGTTCATTAGCTCGTTGAAGTGAGGGAGACGTAGCTCGGCACGATCGCCTTCCTCGGCTACATTCTTCCCCTTCCTTCCACCGCCTCGGCCTGCGCCAGCACCTGCCGCATATCCTCCTCGGGACGGCTTGTGAGGCGGCACCCGCTTAGTATGGATCCCGGATGTTTGAGCTTCAGGTTGAGGGCGAGGGGGTTGAGGTTGAGAACGTGGAGGGCAGTCAGGAGATGAGCCAGGGACCGACTCCATAGAATCAGGGAAGTTGATCTCGATTGGGGTGGTAGAGGAGGTAGTCTGAGTTTGAGGCAGAGTAGAAGGCGGAACCAGCTGAGGAGAAGGGTCGGTAGAGAGAGGCGCTTGCACGGGGACAGTGGCTGTTGAAGGCAATGCCGGCCTCGCTCGATCAACCTTCGCTTTCTTCTTTTGATCATGAGGAGAGGAGTTGGCAGGTCGCTTCTTGTCCTCAGAATCCCGAAGAACTTGGTCGATTCCACAGAAGTAGAGATGGATACTGACACGGCCCATCTCAGCTGCAAAGATCAAAGAAAAGAAACTCAATTCCAGATAAAAACATAGAATTTAAGAGTGACAACTACTGAAGCAAATTAAGGCGAAACAAAAGGGGGTTAACCAATGTAAAGTTCTTCGAGGCGCAAGCGAATAACGATTTCATCAGGATCCAACAGAGGTCGCCACGGCAAGGTGACCTTGAAGTTCCAATCCTTTCGTACCAAACCTTCCCAATCGGTATCTTGGCCACTCAATGGTAGATAGTAGAAAGCTTCGTTCCATTTTTGACATTTGCTCAAACCGCCAAAAATATGATCGGCTCCCTTCTTCACACGCCGATTGACAGCTATCCATGATTTATTAGCTACAAACTTGTAGTACTCCAAAAACAAGTTCACAGTCGACCGAGGAGAGTCCAGGTGAGAAAACCACTCTCGAAATTGATGGGTAAAGAGAGACTCGAAGGAAGTGATGGTACACCAAGCGATCCCATTTAGTTGACTTGGGGCGACATCCAAGCAACGCAAGATGTCAATGACAAATTCTGAGAAGGGGATCATCAACCCGCATTGAGCAGAACGGTGGTAAAAGCACATCCCCTTGGCCGATTGATGTGCTCGGTCCTCCCTGGATGCTGGGACCAGCCTCATCCCCACTCCAAGGCTTATCCCTTGAAATGCAGCCTTCTCTTCGGTCGTTAACAACGGGTCGCTGGCCAACCCTTCCACGAAGGCCCGAGGAATATCCACTTCCCGTGCCTCCCTATCCTTCAGACCGACCCGTTGCTCCTCTCTCTGCCAAAACAAAAGAATCAGCGGTTTACCTCCAAATTCCTGGGGACCTCGCCCCCTCTCTACTGAATAACCAAATGAAGAAATAGTCGGTAACATCCAACCAACTTCAGCACTTACAATGTAATGATCACTGAGGTCGAGTGATCTGTTTCCTCTCGCCTGATCTTCTCCCGGCTGTGAAGGACCTTCGCCTTCCTGGATTCCCCGACCCTCAACTTCCTCTCGGAATACTATCAATTGTCGGTTCAAGGTCTCGGTCTCAGGGGGCTGACGGGGGGAAGGTTGGGAGTTCGGTACAGGATTGGACCTTGTAGGACTGGTCATTTCTTCGAAAAAATAATCTACATATCGGCGACGATGAGACCTATTACTTTTGTGAGCTACAAAAAAGGGATTGGTAAAAAAATTGGCAGGACTATCACCCACCCGAGACGAGCTATCAACAGTTCGAGCTTGATAAGACCTAACCTCACCAGACTCTACACTATCCGAATCCGAAATATTTATGAAGTCCTGAGAAAAAGGACGAGAGCTACTTGGTTGGTATGACAGATCCTCGGGATCACTAGGGGTGGTTGTTGAGGGTTTGTGAGATCCGAGGAAAGACGAAGACTCATCCATTACCAAAAAAGGGGATACCGAAGGTTTTTATTTCTCTTACCACTAGAAAGAAAAAGAAAAAAAAGGGGGAGTAAAGAGAACGAAACGAAGGAACGAGCTGGCGGATACTCAAGGTATGACGAGGGAGAAGGCATACTGATAACCTTGACTGAGTAACAAGTAGGGTTTAACCAGGCGGAATTATAACCGGACAGACAACACACAACTGTGAGTTTGAGGTGATTTTTGGTTCTAACAACAACACCTGATGCTTAAATGTCATATAAACAGGCTATATCAGACAGAAACAAGAACAGCAAGAACTTAGAATCTGACAAAGATTCAACCTACTACTGGTATTCAACAGACCCAAGAAACACAGGTGCGATAAAATAACAACAATCCCTCATCCAGATGACTTACGAAGCAAAATAATGGAAATCGAAAGGAGAAATAGTACTTACCTGGTGTGAAGTAAAAATTGATGAAAAGAAGACCCACAAATGCTATCTGGCAAGATCCCCAATGTTAAAGGTTCTCAGCAGCGTTCGAGTGTTCGATAAGGCTCAGTAATGGCATGAGAGGAAAGGTAATGCAGAAGGAAAGAAAAAGCTATGCGAGAAGGGTTTTATGGAAACGAGAAAATAAAAACAAAGAGGGGAGAAAAACAAGTTATAAGGGGGAGAAGCACAAGAGACGCGATGGAGAGGTCCTGTGAAGGCAAAATGGAGAGAGGACAATTACTCCTCGTGAAACGTGTATATATCGTGCACATTGAGAGAGGACAATTACTCCTCGTGAAACGTGTACATATCGTGCACATTCCAATAAAATCGTAGCAGATATTTTGGGAACTGTGCGAATGCGGGAAGGTGAAAGGACGGATATCAACCGTCAGAAGGCAAAAGGACAGGATGAACCTATCATGTTCCCCTCGGCTCAACACGTACCACGGTTCATGGCGAAGGGAAAACCTCGACAATTGAGGTCATGCTCGAGAGCTAGGAAGAAGGTTCGAGCCGATGTTTGATGACACAGAGATTATGCCGATGCTCGGTGATGAGGAAGCTATTATAACTTATGTACTCGTTCCGAATACAGAAGCTCAAGGGCTAATGATAGGGCCTCGCCTTGTCGGCCCATTTTGGCCCGTGATTAGAAACTACGCGGAAGAAGGATGGAGGGCAGTTTCAAGGATGATTAAGGTTTTAACACAACCCGTTCCAAGAGTAAGAGACCCGTTTCCGCCACGGTCATCACAGCCTATAAATACTCCCTCAAAATTAGAAAAGAGGGTCTGTAATTCTCGCTTTAGAATTAGCCACTTGTAATACTTTCTCTCTTCCTTCGCTCTAATCAATTGTAATAAACCTCTCGGCAACACACTATAGTCGGGATCACAAACTATTTTTTTTAAATGAATAAATAAATAATACGCAATCGAATTACTTCAATCACGCAACGATACCTCCAATCAAATTGTGAGCTTGCACGAAGCGGTTCAAAGTTTTCATTGGTATTTCATAATACTATTAAGTTTTCCACGTGGAACTTGGAAACGCATGGATTTCGACGAGTGCGACAGGTCCTCTGAATTTCGAAATATTCAATTTGTACTAGTGTCAACAGACAAATAACAATATTGTTGAATATTGGATCGATGTTTACATCGATGTTTTGATTTCTCGAAAATCGAAGCAAAACAATATTGTTGAATCGATGATAAACATCGATCGATAATTGATTTTTTGAATAAAATTTGAAAAAAACATCATTGGATCGAAGCAAAACAATAAATGAGTCATGCATGACAATACTAGAAACTTAATAAGACTAGAATATTTTTTTAGAGTAAATATAACTGTTCCCCATATTAGCGTTCTCCTTACGCGCTCCCACTCAAATACAATGATAAATTATTTTTAATTCTTTGTATAAATATTTTATTGAACAAATGCAATGATAATATTTTTTGAGTATAAAGACTTATACTAAAAAAATATAAAGACTACTACATTTGAGTATAAAGACTTATATGAGGGCGTGTAAGGGGGACTTGTAAGGGGAGACAGTTAGTCGCTTCCTATTTTTTATCTAAGTTTCCTAATAGTATAAAAGAGAGTGAGTGCGAAACAATAGAACATATAAAAGTAGATATTTCATATCCACATAGTTTGTGGAAAATGTGGAAGTCTGATTTTGAGGAAATGTTTGTTCTACATAATTTGCAACAAGTTATGATATAAGCAAGTTACATTTTAAATCTCATTGTTTTCTCTCTTTAGAGTTTTGACCTCAATAAAGGGAAGAGTAAACTCATTTGGAAATAGGCATGTATAATCACACTCTTCTGTAATTTCCAAACTATATTTCCAGAATCTAATTCATGTCATCGATTGAGGTCATTTTCGAAGTGTTGGAAAGGTCGCGATAAGCTCTACACTTGTTCTCAATACATCACATGAAATTTCTAACATTTTTCTTCTTCAATTTTGCATTCAAGTTCCTACATAAATCTAGTAGCTTGTTCTTCATGCTTGAGCTCTTCCTTCACATTTCATTCTCCACTTTCCTTTGATTTTCTTATAATTTTCCTATAAACTCTCAAACAAAGAAACAGTGGTAAATTGCAAATTGTTTTGCAAATCGATAAACACAAAGAAATTGTTAGTTACAACAATATAGACTTGGAAACCAAATTTTACATTTTTTTAACTTTTTTTACTATTTTATCGGATGGATTGAAAATTTATTTATCTAACGATTTACAAACATCAATTTCAACTCTTCCGATAAAATAGTACAAATATTCCAAAAAATATAAAATTTGGTCTCCAAGTCTACATTAGTATGGAGAATGTTTTCAACAATCTGAATCGACGATTTACACTTGGTATGATGGAGCGGTTGCGAGCGACTACGAAATGGATGGCGGCTACGGATCCCTCCTCTCTCTCTCTATCTATATATATATAGAATCCGACTAACATACTAACGTTAGCAAAATTGAAATCGTGCTAACGAATGCTTATTTCGAGTTTCAAACTGGAAATGACAGATCCGAACCGTTAAAATCGTTGTCCATACTACCTACGTATGGACAAAATTTTACATTTTTTCGAATTTTTTTACTATTTTATCGGAGGCATTGAAAATGCATTAATCTAACGATTCAGAAAAACTTTCAATTTCAACACATTTTGTGTAAATTTTGCTCCAGTATTTGTTTTATTGTTTATTTATTTCTGTTTATATCAGTATGTATTTCACTTCACATTTATTTACCTTCATGAAAATGTATTTTACTTAATGAAAGAAGGGAGAAGAGTTTATATATCATATATTTTTTATGATTTGTGACTAATGCTTGTGTTTGGAATATTCGGGCATTATACAATTTCATGTTTTTATCCATAATGAGGCATATGCAAAGTTTTGTTTCATTTTTTTGCACATGATAAGAAAATCTTTGAATTTTGGCAATAGGTGGACAATTGAACCATACAACGACACAGATATTTTTATTGACAATAATTACAGTGATACAAATTCATATAACCATGGTGCAGATTAAATCAATTGACTAATTGTTGCAGATAATATAGAGTACATACAAATTCTTTTATGAGTAAAATATTACATACTAGATCTCAGGTTGCATACGGATTTCATTTTTAGTGCTAAGCGCAGAGTAATTTAGTAAAACAGTAATTTGCTGGCAGTGTTCAATAAATCATATATATTGCCTAGAACCCATAAAATATGCATTTATATAACAATCCCAATTATGTCATATCGTATTTATTTTGTTAATCTATTATTATACAATCAAATCTGCTTCTCAGACAACAAATCAAAAGAACAGCTAGATATGTCCCTAATTTACAACCCAGTTAATTAATTACCTGACCATATGGGGGAGTAAATTAATTTAGACCAAAACAAAATTAAGTAAAAGAAAAAATAATTATAAACAAATACTATGCTTAATTAAGCTCAAGCTTGTAGCATTAGTAATTTAATTAAGCCCATGAAGATGTATATAGATTATCATATATATACAATAAATTGATGTATATATTATGAATATGAAAATGTTATGATCTTATATATCTACAATAACTGTATTTAATTAAGCAACTGGGACTATTCCTTCATGTAGCAACCTCCAGCTGAGGTTGTTAAGTCGTTCTCGCGAGTATTGCCTCGAAGCTATTCGCCAATCAGTACCGGCTTTCATCATATTCGCAAACTCATCATAGCTTATCTTCCCGTCCTGTCAAGTAGATATACGTACCGCATCAAATCAAAGAGATCATTTGTAACTTCATCACCCTTCAATCATAGCTCATCATGGAAGAAGTATGCTTGAGTGGAATGTTAGGATAGCCAAATTAATTAACATAATTGAGCTATGTAAAAATGAACTAGTACTTACTTTGTCAGTGTCAACATCACGGACAATAGCATTGATGACTTCTTCATGATTGGAACCAATATCATTGATCAAGCACTCTGTAAGTTCTTCAATTTCTATGTAGCCTGTCTTGTTTCGATCAAAAAATGCAAAGGCTTTGTGGAGATGCTCGTCATTTCCCATCCTCCGGATGTGGATTGACACGGTCATGAATTCACCATAATTCAATGTCCCGTCTCCGTCGACATCAACCTAGAAAGATATGGGCAATTGTGAAGGAGGAGCACCAAAATTTGTATAAGCGGTTATGCACAACCTACTTGATTTTATGACATGTGGAAATAATATGTTAGTTGCTACCAGTACTGGTGCATGAGTGGTTGGGTTTTTATTCGGGATGCTGCACGGCATCATCAAGCTAATATTCTGTAGTCTTATTAAATGAAATGTCAGGTATGGTAATCATTGGCATCCCATGAGACTGAGCGAAAGCTATAAAGACAAATCGAATTCCAATAGTTGATACTGATAACTTATCAGGTTTAGTACCTGCAAAACAGGAGCTGACAGATTTTTTGTTGTGTATTAATTTTGAAATTCTGAGTCTCGTAATATATGATTAATCTTCAATCTATCATCAAGCATCATGTTCAGAAAAGAAAATTATTTTATTTTTTAATACCGACTACAGGAACTGAATGTGCTATGCCAAATAATAGAAGATAAATAAACTTACTGCATCCATTATCATGCGAGCGTCAGATTCAGGGAGGTCGTGTCCTTGCTTCTGAAGAGCTTCTTGCAATTCATCAAATGTTAACTCTCCTTTCTTTTGAACATCAAGCTCCTCAAACATTTGCTTTATATCTGCCTCTTCATCGATAGTTAAATGCTCAGCAATCACCTTCCATAGAGATCATTATCACATTATCAGTAATATTATTGTTGTTCATTAGAAAAAAGTATATCATGGTTGTGTATTCATTTCGGTCTATATTTAATTATTTTATGATTAAAAGTAGTCTCGTATTCTTGCAAAACTGTCGCAACGACATTTTTCTTATCACTAGATTTTCAATTAACAAAACAAAAAGAACATATTATGCTGATCATGGCAGGTGAGAGGCAATACACTAAGAGCTTTCTTTTTGAACTTGTTCATCACAGTAAATTGTTGGAGTTGTGTGCGAAGAGACTCGCCAAGGGCAATATCAGGTGCCTTTTTAAGATTATGTAGCCAAGGGTGATCTGTGAAGCATTTTACAATGTCAGAGAAAAAACATGGAAATGTACAACATAACATACAGTGCATGAAGATCTGTGGCACTTACATAAACATTTTACAAATAACTAGTTATTTAATTTAGAAATGATCAAAAGACAATAAAATCGTACCAAGAACTTGCTGAGCAGTTAGACGCTTCGTTGGATTGGGTTCTAGCATTCGCTTGATAAGATCTTTTGCGATATCTGAGACTTTGGGCCATGGTTCTCTTGTAAAATCTACCTCTGATCTAATGATGGCACGAGCAACACCCTGCTCGGTGTCTGTGTCATTTTACACAGTAATACATTATGCAAACTTTCAATTTTTTGTTCCTATTTTTTTTCTTATTGTCAGAATATGGCTCTAATTGTATTTGGGCCCAACGCATTAGTATCTTGTTTTGTTATATATATATATATATATATATACATATTGTAATATGTAATGTAGACCTAACAGAGAGAAATAAACATTGTAGGCAGCCTTCGCTGCGATGAACTCGTCTGTTCTTCTCTGAACTGGTGCTTTGCACAAGTCCAGTCGTCTTCTATTTCACATGAATTGTTCGCTCACACTCACAACTCACTCGTTGTTAGTGACTAAATTTCTAAAACAGTTTATAAACGAATTTGAATCCCAAAGAAATGAGTAATCAACTAAGCAGACATTTTATTCAGCAGAGGAATAATTTTACAGCTTACAAATGATTTGACTCTTTGTAATCTCATCAAGTTCTAATGCAATAATTACACTGTTATTTATACTACTTTGTGCTATCAATGCAACAGTTACCTAACTCATTTAATCAATTGCTAATCTAATTCTTAATTGCAGCCTTCATTCGTATCAGTTACTATTTAAGTTTTCTTATTTTCAGGGATCATGTTTCCTGGCCTTCAAGCTTCTTCATGAGTTTGGCATCCGAGCTCTTCTTGCTCGGTCGCTCTACCCGAGTGTTTCCTTGCGACTATCTTCTTTTTGGCTTTTTTATATCGAGATCTTCCTCGGTTGCTCCTCCCGAGCTCTTGCTAATTCCCGAGCTCCTCGGATGTTTTCTTGTGACTATCTTTTTCAACAAGAATTTTGGCTAAGGTGGAGCTTGCTCGGGTTGTTTGTTATGTTTGTTCTAGCCTTGCGCTACTTTTGATTACTAACTTAGTTGTATCTTTATGTTATTTGCTTTTATTTTGGTTAGTTTTTTTTGCTTAGTTTGTTTTACGCACAATGCGGTTCAAGATGAAGATTGTTAGAATATGGCTTTGTGGTCTATTGGGCTTGTATTCATTTGTCTTTTATATTTGTTTGTATTGTGTAAGACATGAGAGAGTGAAAATCAACTTTTATTAGGCAGGACTGTCTCTTGCTCTCTCCACTAGAAAATTCTAGTTTCGTTGGTGGAGACAGTCGCTCGGCCTCCCCCGGCAACCGTTTTCTGCTATATTCCCTCTTGTATGAGGTGCATTCTGTTTCTGTTGGGCATAGTTCACCCAACATATAAACACAAAAATTAAACAAAAATATATTTGTTTGAATTTCAAATTAATTAATGAAGCCTGAGTGAAGCTCAGCAATCAGCGTTATCAGTAAAATTAATCAAAATTATTTGGTAAAGCACCCTTTCCATTAACAGAATTGACTATAATTGGGAATTTAGAACTGAAATGAAATACAATTATTATTCCTCTAGAGATCTTAGTCTTTCAAACCAAATCATCTAGCTGCCTCTTGGTTTCACTCAGTCATGATACTTTAGAGGTTTCTTTATCCAATATATTGTTTAGCCAATCCAATCAGACTAGCTGTAACCTTATTAATTAATGTTTTCAAAAAAAGGGAAAAAAACAAAACAAAAGAATACTATTGTCAACTAACCTGCCCAAAATGGAGGTGCACCACACAGGAGGATGTAAAGAATCACGCCTGCGCTCCAAACATCTATTTCGGGACCATAATTTCGCTTCAAAACCTCTGGAGCCATGTAGTAAGGGCTGCCTACTACTTGATTGAAAACTTGCCCTGCATTATACAAATCAATAGTGGTTCAGTTAAACAGACGTCAGTCCCGGTACAGTATCAGTCATATTCAGTATTATTTGTTGCTTAAGTGATATTTGGTAATTAAATTACTAATTTGTATATTCCGTGTTGGCAGCATTTTTTTTCATTTTGATATATTGCTTTTAAAGATAACACAAATTAAAATTATGTAAAAGTATGCTCAACTACTGTATTAAAAGGATGTAACTGGAAATTTATTACTCTCTGAAGAAAGGTACCAGGCTTGAAGAACACAGATAAACCAAAATCAATTGCCTTCAGAGGAGCATTTTCCTTTTTGTTACCAAACAAGAAGTTCTCTGGTTTCAAGTCCCTGTGCATCACTCCATACTGATGACATGTCTGTCAGGAGAAAAATTTTTGTAGCCAAGATGATAATGAAGATATATCATGTAATACTAGCTAATTATTTGACAGACTTAATAATTGACTTAATTAAGATGCTCCTTTTTCTATTTTATTTTCCTTTTTTTGGTCAAAGAACAAGATGCACGCATGCCATTTTTTTTATTTAGAATGTATAGATTCCTGAGGTCATGCCAATGAGTGTCAAATTTTAAATCTGACTTTAGTTCAACCAAGACATTCTAGTTACTACTATATAATATTTAAGTGCCAAATTATTAATTCAACCATGCATCTACTTGCTATTTATTTTAATGAAAACAATTTGCAATTGTCAAGTCTATAAAAAAGTGCAGATTATTTTTATCCTTAAGGAATATTCAGTAACCATTTTCCAATGATCGACAACCTGTTCTTTAAGAAAACAAAAGAAAAAACCATTCTTCTGTGAAATCAACAAGCAACAGCACAAATTAATTTTCTTCTCAACCAAATATATAATATTGAGTGTTGACACAGTTTGCCAACTCTGACTCTCTCTTTTTCTATTTTCACTGCAAGCGGTCCCCACGTGATCAAATCGTGTAGGTGTAATTATACAAAGGTATTGAGGTTGAGGCATTTTATGTTTTATATTATTTCCCTAGTGCTCTTAATTTGCAAAGAATTTAAACAAACTCTGCAAAAACAACCTAAAGTAAGGAACCAAAAGAAACAAGAACACAAGAAAAGGCAAATTATTAATTCAGTACTCCTATTTCATTAAAATTAAGTCAAAATAATAAGAGTAACTGAGAAACAAATTCAATGCCACAAAAAAACAAACCTGCACTACTTCTACAATGGTTTTAATGAGACCCGCTGCGGCTCTTTCTGAGTAATGCTCACGTGCTTTGATTCGGTCGAACAACTCGCCTCCTTCACAGAGCTCCATCACAAGATATACCGCACGGTCATCTTCAAACGTATCCCTCAAACTCACTATGTTCAGATGTTGCGGCAGGTAGCGCATTATATCCACCTCTCGTCTCACATCTTCTCTGTCTACCCTTGTAATTAGCCTCTGCTTCGATATAGACTTGCACGCATACTTTTTACCAGTAGACCTCTCTGTGCAGAGATATGTGATACCGAATTCACCACGGCCGAGCTCATCGCCAATTTGGTAATGTTGGGTAATGTCATGGCCAGTTTGGTCTCCTAGTACATCGATTTGGTTATTCAACGAGTAGAGATCCTTTTTAGAAGGCTTTTTAATCGGCCTCTTGGTTGGCGCCTTCCTTCGGTTTCTGTCATCATTTGCTTCGTAAGTTTTGGGTCTTCGGCAACCCCTAAAAATATTTCCCATCAATCTCTTGTATTGTTATAATGATATTGTGAATGCTATGATTTTGGGGGTCTTTTCTGATGGCAACAATGAACCTTTCAGAGACCTACTCGTGGGGGGAAAGCAACATTTGGTTTTTGGGGGTTCATGAATCCTGACTTCAGGAATTCATTTATCTTTTGTCTAGAAGTTAACGAACTTTAATACAATTCTAGAAGTACTTAGTGGGCATGAATTCTAGAAGCCATTATCAAAAGGGGAAAGAGAATGAATAAGTTACAAATATATTTAGATATCAATTCAAACAAGCGAACGACTTTATGTTATATTGTTATGAAGGGGACAAAACAAAGACGTACTCTTTATCTTTTAATATTTATGATGTGTATGTATGTATGTATGTATGTATGTATGTATGTATGTACGTACGTACGTAACCAAAGCAAGATAATCAATGTGCGTCTCTATTGCTGTATTGCAGTACTTCTCTTTACAATAATATATGGAAGGACGCTGCTACAGTTCCTCCAGTTGTCTCCTTTTTCACCTGCCACCTATGACAGTGGGACCTAAAAAAGCAGGTCCCATGTGTCATAGGTGATAAGTGAAATAGAGAGGCAGAACAAGGGGGTTTGATATATTTTTCCTATATAGAATGTGGGAGTTCAACGGCATATAAGAAGTTAACAAAAATATAACAACTGTAACAGGGGGCAAAAAAAAACTAAGTACATAGTCAAACTTGCTAATTGAGATCCAGATGCCAGAGGATTGAGTTAGTAGCTACATCAATGAAGAAAGACATTTTCCTGCTGGTTTTATTGTCTCAGATTTCACTAAAATTTAATATTTATTAATTGGAGGACCAAACTGAAATAAAAATAAAGTCATTATTTATAATCCAAATATATATATTATCTGAAAATGTATATGTAAAATGTGACAGTTGGGATTTCTTTCAGTGGAAAGCAAGAACATGAATATATAAATTTGAACAGTTCCATGTGTTTTTTGTTCATTTTCTTTGTGTCTGTATATGAGAATGAGACCAAAATGCAATATTTTTAAAACACTGGAGATGCTCTGGGATTGAAAGTTAAAGACATGCTTCTTTTCATGTCAATGATTCTGAAATTGTGAGGAAGTAAACATAAGACCAGTCCTCAGAAATAGCAATTACGAGCTATAGATTTTACAAGAAATCTGAATATTTTTTTCTTCTGAATTCAAAAACAAAATGTGTTCTAATATTTCCACCATAGATTTTACAAGAAATCTGAATATCTGCAAATTGATTGACCTTTTCTAGAACGCCCACTAAATTGATCAAGAAGTTTTAACAATCATTGCTCTACATTTCGACTTTCTGTTCCTAAAAAGATTTAACATGCCTATTTACCAATTTTTATGCAGGAGCTAGATTGATTATACACAGAACACTAGCCTGCATAAATTAACTACAACTTGAGGAAACGCCACACATGAAATAGAGAAAAAAAAAGAAGGTAGCAACACTATAAATTACAATAATTAACAAAACAATTCTTCATCTGATTCTGGAGCAGATGTTTTGTCTTCCCATAATTTGCATGGCACCATCTAGTTGCAGCTGCCAAATGAGGCTGTTGAATCGTTCATGCGAATAATGCCTTCAAACCTTCCTCCAATCAGTACCTGCTTTCATCATATGTGAAAAGTCTTAATAATTGATTTCCCCATCATGTAAACAAGCAAAAAAATATATCAGAATCCAGGAACAACACCCGCCGACGTTCAGATTTTATTCTATTTGTATTTGTTCGATTTTCTTCGCAAATTCGCAAAATAAAATCATTATATATAATTCAAAATCTTTTCTGACCATTTATATGTAAAGATTTGACAGTTTGGCTTTATTTCAGAGGAAAGCAAGAACTTGAATTTTATAAATTTTGACAGTTCCTTGCGTTGTTTGTTCATGTTCTTCGTGTCTGTGAGATGAGAACAAAATACAATATTTTTAAAACACTTTAGATGCTCTAGCCTCTAGGACTAGAAGTAAAACTTTTTTTCATATCAAGGATTCTGAAATTGGGAGGAAGTAAATATATAAAGACCAGTTCTTTGCTATTCAATGTGAGTACCCTTGGTCGAAACAGCAATTACGAGCTATAGATTTTACCAGAAAGAAAGAACATTTTGCTGATTAAGTAAAGCTAAAAATCTGAATACTTATTTCTCAAAATTACTTTTTGGAGTTCCAAAAATGTTCTCGTTTTTCACCATCAAGCGTTTGACACTTTCTGCAAATTCATTTCATTGACCTTTTCTAGAACAACCATTAAATTGATCAGCAAGTATTTTTACAACCATTGCTCTCCATTATAGCTTGTTGTTCTTAAAAAGATTTAACAGGCCTAAGCGATAACCAATGTACTAATTAACTTCCCTAGAAGTTAACGAACTTTGACAAAACCTCATTTCCAAGTATAAAATTAATTAATAGAACTCTAGAAGCAATACCAGGGCTCAGATTTCATAGGCTAGGTATCGTAATCAGTTGAGCAAACAGGAATCGAGAATAAGAAATTAAATAGAACAGAGTCGTTCTCGGAGAAAAAAAGGCGAATATTTGTACAGATAAAAAGGGAGGTTATATACGAATGCGTTTTAACGAAAATAGAGATTTATACTGTCTTCCATTGGCGACTGGAAAGGAAGAAAGAAGGTCAATGCATTTTCTTTCTCGCTGCCTCTCTCTCTCTCGTCCTTGTTCAAGGGAGGGAGGAATTCATGATCTAAGCCGTTGGATTAACAAATCGGTGATTTTGTCTGATTTAGATCCAACGGTTCATACTGTCAGAGGAAGAGCTGAGTGCCTAGTCAAGGTTCGTATTATTTGACCTGGTAAATTTTTTTAATGTAATTTTTCATTTATTAAAAACTAATTAGGCACAATTTTGATTGTATGATTCCATAGTTTTGAAATTAGATATTCTTCAACTACAATTTACAAATGAGAGGTCAGTTTCAATGAAAAATATAACTATGTTGTTTTTAGGAGCATCAATTCCTATTTGCTATTAATATCAAGATATATATGATTGACAGATCACTTATCAATGATTATCTTGACAATGACAATGGAAATTCAAATAAATTGATAAAAAATGTTAAAAATAAAAAAGTTTATAGGCACAATTGCAAACTTGTAGATTAGTTGTGTTTTTTTTTTTAATTTGATGCGGTTTGTGTGTCATCTGATACTCGATCAATGATCATTAATTATTTTTTTTGAAGAAATTAATTATTTATTTTTAAAAATGTATGAAACTTGATGATATTTTATGGAGTATGAAATTACACTCAAATTACATGAGATTTTAAAAACGGTTAATCTATAAGTTCAAAAATGTGTTTATAATTTTATTTTTAAGATTTTTTATCTATATATTTATTTGAAATCTCATTGTCAATATTGTCAAAGATAATCTATTCACAAGTGATTCTCCTCTATGTAATTACCATTGTGCATGGACTAGATCACACGAAATGTCGAGTAAACTATGGTTCTCTTACAAGTATTAGGTCTCTCGTGCTCCTAATTTAAAAATATATTTGAATATCTTCAAATTTCAATTTATCATGTCAAAAGTTTCTTTATATATCAAAATCTTGTGGAATATATTTTTTATTTTTAAAGTTCTTTAAATATGTTGTTTCGAATTTTCTTTACAACCAAGTTTTGTGAGGTACTAAATTTTTTTATTTTATAGAGTTCTTAAGTACTTGTTTCAAATTTGTAGATGACTTTAAAATAATAATAAAATAATTTATTTGAAAGGGATCCAATCCTCATGTTAATGGTGTCACATTAATGTTCACGAAATTAAATATAAATTGAATATTTTTTAATTCTTAAATATTAAAAAAGTTATTGAATATTTTATTTTTATTATATTGTATGTGTAAAAAATATTGCATCATTTTATTTTTATTCAATAGTCGTCGAGAGTTAACAAAATCAACAATATTAACTAGACGATTTAACCATCTTTCTTGATGGCCATCAAAATGAAGTTAAAACTTCACAATTTTTTATAGACATGTATTTAGAATGATTTAAAATACATCTAATAATTTATATTCTTAAATTTAAGCTCAACACAAAGAAATAATAAATAAGCACGACGAACACCAATGAACATAGGCATTGAATCGCTTCTCTTCATATATATACATAAAATTTGGTACTTTCAAAATTTCAAAACAGTCCTTTAAAATTCTAAAAATAGTGAAAAATTTGTGTTCCACAAAGTTTCATATAAAAAAATTCTAAAAAATAATTAATTATATTTTTAGTTAAGAGCCGGAAACCTCTTGACCAAAAGGATACTTTTATTCCGAAATACACTAGAAAAACCGCATTTTAAATTTAATTTTAAAATTATTGCGTTTATAAATTAGAAATAAAACTATATAGTATTGTTGGACATGTATATATAGCCTATTATCAAAGTTTCATATTAGCTTGATATGATTTGAGAATTATTGCGGTACATATAAAACACTGTTAAAATTTTATTTAGATACTGTTGGTAATTTCATACAGTTGAAAAGTTTATTTACCTTATGAACAGAAAATGATGCATCAAATGTCATCATTTTTTTAAACAATAGATGTATATCATATTGATCATGTCTGTAATGTTGGATTTCAAAATATATATAATTTTGAATATTACTAAGTATATCTATGTTGTTAGATTTCAAGTTTTAACATAATTTTGGTGAGTATTAAAATAGAGATTATGAAACCAAGTGAAAATTGCTATACAACAACTGTTATCAGTAATCATCCAAAAAAGCAAATGAATGGGTGTTCACATTTAAAAATTCAACTATTTAAGCTCACCAAATTTAACAAGAATCAATCTATACAGTAGCAAAATATTTCTCAACAACATTTGTACCGTGAAATTAAAAGCCAACATCCATTCAATACTTGCAATATTTACAAGCACGGCTCTGAAACTACCCTTTGACCAACCTTTTTACAAACCCAACAAAAATCAAGGAGCTAAATCTGGAATTCAAACGTAAATCTTGGAGATATGGAAAAAGGAAAAAAAAACCTCAAATAATGATATCAGCCAAGCAAAGAAAATAGAATAAAAAGATAACTTTGTACTAAGAGCAAATCAATGACGTCAATTTTGGATATACAACTCTAAAAGCTTTCAGATCATTCTCACGAGAAGTTATATACTATTAGCATTTAAGCAGCAACTTGCAAGGCATTGTCCTGTTCCAACTTCCTGCTCAAAGTATTAAACCGTTCTCTCGAGTACTGCCTTGAAGCTTTCCTCCAATCAGTTCCCGTTTTCATCATATTTGAAAATTCCTCATAGCTTATCTTTCCATCCTGTAAAAAGAACAACAATCTCATCATATAAAAGTGAAACAAATACCATTTTGTGACGCTAATAAGATAACAAATAAAAGGAGTTTCCATTCCATTTTGCACCAGTCAGTTTTGGCACTTCAATGTACAGACCAGTACACTACCAAATAAATCAGGTCTTGTACAAAATTTCGGCACAGAACTTATGAAGATCGCACGGATTATCGATAGGAAAAAACAGTTGAATTTAGACATAATCATTTTAAGCCCGAGCTAAGAAATAACAAAAATGTATAGGAGCAATCAACAAGTAATAACCTTGTCAATGTCAACATCGCGAACAATAGCATTAAGGACTTCTTCATGATTTGGGCCAAGGTCATTGGCCAAGCTCTCAGAGAGTTCTTCAATCTCAATGAAGCCGCTATCATTTTTATCAAAGAATGCAAAAGCCTTGTGGAGGTGGTCATCATTTTCAATCTTTTGAATGTGGATGGAAACTGCCATAAATTCACCCAAATCCAAAGTCCTGCTGCCATCAACATCAGCCTAGAAAGAATTTTACACACAGTGTTATCAGAAAAAACACCTGTGTTTGCAGTTTGTAGCATGCCTTGACAGTTTAGTGTGTTTCACACGAATTTCCATCAAGAGAACTTTAGAAAGAATATAACTGAACACTGATCATATGGGGGCTGGCTTGGTACAAGGCAGTACGGTTAAATTTTGAAAATAACAGGGTATAGTACTCACGGCATCCATTAGTACACGAGCATCAGCATCAGTGATGTCATGCCCTTCCTTGCGGAGACCGTCTTTCAATTCATCCAAGGTTATCTCACCTTTCCGCTGCACATCAAGCTTGTTGAACAGATCCTTTATGCCGACAACTTCATCTATTGTTAGATGCTCAGCAATCACCTGTTCATAATATCAGTTTTCTCATAATGCTACTTGTTTCATTCAAACATAGAAACCCCCCTAGTATAAAACCTTATTACGACACCCACAATTGTACAGTACCAGATACCAAACTAAACCCAAACCGAGTTGGAACTGAGAAGTCACCAGACACAAAGCTTGGGCACTTGCCCCTTGCTTGCAACCAAACGGCCTCAGATAATAAGCTAGACCTCCTACCTTAGTGGTATCTATACGACCATGTATACTTAGCTAGACCTATACGACCATGTATACTTAGCTAGACCCTACCTAAGATGTATCTGCATGTCACCATATACTTGGCTAGTCCTCTTATCATCTAACCTCAACCCACAAGGTACCAGTACTAAGCTGCACCACTTAGCTAACTAATTTTAAAAGCCAACTCCTAATAAACTACCTAATCCAGATAACCACTACCAATTGCAACCTGACAAGATCCACAAATTAGTCTAATAAAATCACAAAGCCAATTTGAGCAAGAATAATTACCCTCAGAGCTCTCTTCTTAAACTTGTTCATCACAGAAAATTGCTGAAGTCTAGTGCGAACTGTCTCGCCAAGAGGAACATCTGGTGCTTTTTTCAAATTACGCAGCCAATGGTGATCTGAAAAGAGCAATCTTAGCTTTGTAATTCACTAGCATCTTCACCTAAAATGAAAGATTAAAGAGAGGAAGCCAGAAATATTGTACCAAGCACTTCCTGGGCTGTTAGACGCTTTTTTGGATCAGGTTCTAGCATTCGCTTGACAAGATCTTTGGCGTGATCTGAAACAATGTGCCACGGATCTCTTCTAAAATCTACCACTGATCGGATAATGGCCTGAGCAACACCCTGCTCGGTGTCTGTATAAGAATAGCAATAAGTACATTTAATTATGTTGAAAATATTTAATTTATGAAGACAAGAGTAAGTAATTTCTTATAATCTTGGTTATAAGTTCCCAACACCACTGGACTACTTTCTATAGGGCTCTTTATTAGAATTGTGTTAAAAGATATTAAATGAGACAAGTTTAAGAATTCCATCCTATTTCACACTTTCAACAATTGTGCTGCATGTTTCAGCCATGCAACTTGGTCCAACACCTAGGATGCCAATCATCAATTTCAATTTAGTCAATAATATCAGTTTCAATGAAAAAAAAATAAGGAAATGAAACAATTGATTATATTATGGTAATATGTTGCGCCACTACTCAAAAAAAGGACTTTGTTGGCCTTTAGGCTCTGTACCTGCCCAAAACGGAGGTACACCAGAGAGAAGAATGTAGAGGATTACACCGGCACTCCAAATGTCTATTTCTGGGCCATAATTTCTCTTCAAAACCTCAGGAGCCATGTAATAAGGGCTGCCAACTATTTCGTTAAACCTTTCACCTGTAAAATAGAATCAGAACCATTTAGGTAGCTCTTTACTGTACTATCTTTTCTGCTTTCGTTAACGGAACTTAGTAGACTTTGGTCAGCAACTTCCAAAAGAAAAGTACCGGTCTAATGCATCACCAGTACAAACATCTTCAAGTATAGGCAGACTGTAATTTGCCTCTTTTATTCTTTTAAGAAACGTAATGTGCCCATTTAATAATATAAGTATTAGGCATTGGAGCTAATTTAGAAAACAGATGAAAAATAAATGCCTCATAAAGAAGGTACAGAGAGGTAAAACTCGGAATTTAGGAACTAAGATAATACCAGGCTTAAAGAATACAGATAAACCGAAATCAATAGCCTTCAAAGGGGCATTTTCCTTCTTGTTACCAAACAAGAAATTCTCTGGCTTCAGATCTCTGTGCATTACTCCATGCCTATGACAACTCTGTAATAATAGACGAGGGGGTAAAAAGAAACTGAGGACTGGTTCAAGAACACTCTTCAATTCTTATTCACTGATGTTAAATTACAAAGAAGACTGACAAAAATGCATATTGCTTGTGAGTAACTACCTAATACAAGATATTTCGATGAAAATGTAGTTGCATAATGAATTGGCATCCAATTATTGGACGAAATTATAATTTGAACGACCCGTTTTGGTGAAATACACATTTTTTTTATTACAAACAAACATTTGCCCTTAATTTCTTAACCATAGTCAACTACAACATACTGTTCCACCCAAATTATGTAGCAGCCAAACAAATAGATAGGAGCAATGTAGCAACATATAAGAGAAAACTAGTGGATCTTGACTTAAAAATTGCAAGATAGTAAAATCAACCTGCACCACTTCCACAATGGTTTTAGTAACAACAGCAGCGGCTCTCTCGGTATAGTGGCCCCGCGCCACAATTCGGTCAAACAGCTCACCCCCCTCGCACAGCTCCATTACAAGATGCACAGCACTCTCATCTTCATATGTATCCTTCAAAGTTACTATATTCGGGTGTTTGGGCAGGTGCCGCATGATCTCCACCTCCCTCCTCACATCGTCTATGTCAACCTGTGTGCGAAGCTTGTTCTTAGAAATCGACTTGCACGCATACGAGCTGCCAGTTGACTTCTCAATGCAGAGGTAAGTGACACCGAACTCACCACGGCCGAGCTCACGGCCAAGCTCATAGAAAGCACCGATGTCATGGCCGGTCGGGTTCGACAGGACAGTGAGTCTAGCCACTGCGCTCGAGCCCCGGTTGTAGTCAAGCGAGAAAGGGTTTGGTTTCCCCTTGGGGTTAGGTGCTGGACCATCTTCGTAGGTTTTTGGAGAACTGGTGCAGCAATTCCCCATCAGATCTGATTTTGAGATTTCTCGATTGAATAATTTGAGGATGGAGATGCCGATGGGGATGGTGGGGTTGGGGAACTTGTGTTGGGGGTAACGATGCGAAAGCGACCTCTCCACGACTAATCGGAGAGAAATAGCAAAATGTGGATTGCGGATTCGATCAGGGTCTATGTTTTCTTTTCTCCACGAGTTCAGAACCTCTCTTTTTTTATTTTATTCGTTTGCGCGTGAGATTCTAGAAGCCGGCTTTGGCCGGGTCTTGCGAGCTGGATGTCTTTGTCAGAGATGAGAAAGAGAGAGAGAGATAAATTTTCGAAGAAATTGAAAGAGGAGATTGACTTTTTTTGAGCTTGAGAAAAGAAAAGCAAGAAAAGAGGAGGAAGAAGAAGATGGTTGAAACTTGAAACTATAAAAATGAAAATGAAGACACTATATACATGAAATAAGAGGACGATTAAACCATTGACGAGTGACGACTGATCGGAGGAAATGGGAAATTCGTTTGGTTTTGCCTCTCTTCTCTGTATCCGTGTGTGCTGAACTGGCAGCTTATTAGGTAAGAGAAAGAGAAAGAGAATATATGTGCAATTATTTTATTAGATAATATTCACTGATACAGGATATCAATATTAATATCGACTATCGATATTGATGTTATTATATATACTTAGTTGAGTTACTAATTTATTATGTGTATTATTTGAATTATTATGTATGTTATTTTATGTCATTTTTGTACTGAAAAAATTATTATGCATGTTAATAAAATAATGTACATAATAACTCAAATAGCATGCATAATTATTTAAGTACAAAAACTAACATGCATAATTATTTCAATAGAAAAAATAACATACATAATAATTCAAATAATGTGCATAATAACTCAACTAAATGTTCATAATAACATTGATATCGATAGTGGATATCAATATTGACATCTAAGTATTAGTTCCCTTATTATTTATTTATTGGAGAGTATGAATGTATAACTACTTTTATTTCGTTAACAAGTTGGTTAAGTTAATAATTAACATACCGACCACATGTAACTGTACCGAAACCTGCGCACGGGCCTTAAATAAAAAAAGGAAATATCGTTTATTTTATAACGCCTAAGCCTGCCAGATATGGGCTTTATCAAGCCTATAAATTGTTCTTTTAATGTTAAAGTTTTTTGGTTGAAAGAATTATTTGCATGAAATAGTTTCTTGGGAAGCCGAAAATAGATAAATGTGTAGAAATTAAAAGATGGCTACTGTGGGTGCAACTAAATCAAGTATGCCAAAAACTCGGGACTCAAATCATTCAAATCATAAAATTGGTGAAAGAAAAGGAGCAGTGAAATTTTCTCCCAAGCCAGCGACATTATTTCACCAATCTTGACGATTTGAATGGTTGGAATCGAGTGGAGTACGCGTGGAGTACGCAGAGTACTCAATTTTTTGCGTACGCAAGTTTTGCTGAAACTTTATAATTTTTTTAGGCAAAAATTTGAGTACTTCAAAAGATGAGTAAACTGGATACTTCGGCACATCTAAACAGTTTAATTTATCGAGATTGGTGAAAAGTGATTTACTTAACTTTTATTGCGCTTTCCAAGAAATAACCTTTCACCATAAATTGAACGGTCTAAATGAGCCGGAGTATTAAGTGTACACATCTTTTTAAGTACCCAAATTTTTGTCTTTTTTAAAGTATTGAAACATTAAATTGTGTGTGATCTTCATTAAGTCCTATAATACCCCAGAAAATTATCCTGCTAATAAGTGTATTTTAACTTAAAGGCAACTGATTTCCCCAAGATCAGGATGATTTAACAGGTGAAAAAGATGGCATGACTTGAATGGTAGGCAATTTATCAGTAAGCATTAATTGTCATTCGAACTGGGAATTTAGATTTATTCGTTATTATCTCAGAATATATTCTCCTATTATTTTTTTAAGAATAAGAGCTCAGTGCACCTTCTATTAGCAAAAGAAACTTATACTAGCAACAAATTGTATTAATGAAACAAGGCATCTAAAGAAGCACCTACCTGCAACTGGGCTCCACATCTCAGCCTGTGTATTCCACATAAACATAATACTCTCTTGGCTCATGAACCACAACATAATACTTGCAACAGATAATCTTGCCAAAAGAGGTTACCAGTACCGGAATGAGATCTTCTACTGCGCAACAAAAATACTGTGCGTGTTGCGCAGCAAATTTCAACCTTTGATTTGCATCGAGATTCGTGCGAGCTAAACTTTATAATAATATCAGACCTCCTGAATCAAATCTGGACCGTCCGTAGCCTACAACGCAGAAAATCTGAGCCGTTCATCTCTGCTGCGCGACAGAAGAATTGCTTCTGTACCGGTACCACATCCCAACATACACTGCTACATGTGTAGAAGGAATGGAGAAACAGTTTATGCAACGATAATTTTTGTTGCAGTTTACTAATTTTATTTGAGTTTTTAAGAAATGGAAGATAAAAGGTAGAATTCGGAAGAAATACTATTGCAGCAAAATCAATTTGCCATTTTCTATTCAAAACAAAGTTCAATGCTTTACAAAGCATAGTTCAGCTCTTATTTATACTAATTACATCGCCTAAGTGAAAAGAAGTAGAAATTAACAAAACGATAAAATGGAGCTGTTAGAGGTAGTGTCCTTCTCTGTGAAATGGTCTCCCCACGGTTAACGGCTCCTTATTTATGATTGGTCCCCAACAGCTTTATTATTCTCCGTCCGATAGAGATTTAACGGCGTAGATTACTTTCAGCGTTATAACTCTTTTAAGAGTTTTAAGTCTGCTTCACATCTGCGCCCTTCGTTCCAAACGAACTTTGATCAACGGTTGCTGGTTCCTCTTGTATAACTGCCGACTGAATCACTTCTCTCAGCATTACCCCCTCCTCTAAAAAATTCGTGGCCTCACGAATAAAATTTGGAAATTTCTTTGCAAACTCCTGATAATCTTCCCACGTAGCATCTTCAGGTCCCTGATTCTTCCATTGTACCAGCAACTGGCATTGAGCTGCGTTGTTCTTTGGTACCATTCTTCGACCAATAATCAGCATTGGTTGAGGTTCTTCTGGTACCAATGAACTGTGTAAGGGTTGTAACTGAGAAGACAACTGTATATTTCCCAATTTACCCTTTAATTGAGAAACATGGAACACAGGGTGAATTTGTGATCCAGGAGGCAAATTCAATCTATATGCAACCTGCCCTATTCTTTGTACCACTTCAAAGGGACCATAATATTTTGGGCTTAACTTATGATTCCTGATGCCTCTGATGGTAAGCTGCCTGTAAGGTTGTATTTTTAAATACACCCAATCACCAACCTTGAATGCCCTTTCCGACCTGTGTTTGTCTTCATTTCTTTTCATGCGCTCCTGAGCCTTTCTCAAATTTTCCTTTAATTGTGTCATGGCAGCTTGTCTATTTCTCAACATCACATTAACCTCTTCAATCTTACTTCTTGGTGCACTGGCCAGTGAGGGTATAGGAGGAGGGTAGCCATACAAGGCCTCAAAAGGGGTTGTTTTGATAGCATTGTGCCATGAAGTGTTGTACCACCACTCAGCTAGAGCTAGGTAATGACTCCATTTAGAATTTTTGTCAAAAACCATGGCTCTTAGGTACTGTTCAAGACACTGGTTGACCTTTTCTGTTTGGCCATCAGTTTGAGGGTGAAATGCAGTACTCATTTTCAATTTGACCTCCAATTTACTCATCAATTCTCTCCAGAAGTGGCTAGTAAATATAGGATCTCTATCAGATACTATGGAGATGGGTAAGCCATGTAATTTGTACACTTGTTCAAGAAACACCTGAGCCACTGTACCAGCTGTATATGGATGAGATAAGGGTATAAAGTGACTGTATTTGGTTAATCTATCCACAACAACTAAAATGACTTCAAACCCCTTAGATTTTGGTAGCCCAGTTATAAAATCCATTCCCACACTACTCCAAGCTGTATCGGGTATAGATAAAGGTTGAAGGAAACCTGGGCTAGCCTTATTTTCACCTTTGTTCATTTGACAGTTGTCACAGTGTTGAACAAACTTATGCACACTTTCTTTGAGGTCTGGCCAGAAAAAATCTCTTTTAACCCTTTGGTATGTAGCTGTTATACCTGAGTGCCCTCCAAGTGCTGACCCATGCAATGCAGTTAGAATCTGATTCCTCCAGTCCCCATAGGCCCCAACACATATCCTACCTTTATGCCTCAGCAAACCCAAATGTTCAGTGACATTACTTTGAGGTTGCAGCATCTTCTCCCTTAAGCCATCTATCCATCCATCATTAGTATAGCTAGTTTTGATGTCTTCTACCCACTGTGGAATTATTTCACTCACCATAAACATTTCTGTCTTAGGGGTATTCAGTTTGACCCTTGACAATGCATCTGCCACCTTATTCTCACAACCTTTTTTATACTCAATCTTGTAGTTCAACCCTAATAGCTTGCTCAAACCCTTATGCTGCATGGGTGTATTGATCCTTTGTTCTAGTAAGTATTTGAGACTGATTTGATCAGTTTTTATAATGAATTCACCCCCCAACAGGTAATGTCTCTACTTGGTCACTGCCACACACAATGCTAGAAGTTCTTTTTCATAGTTTGATAGGGTTTGATTCTTTACTCCAAGTTTCTTACTCATGTAAGATATGGGCTTGTGATCCTGCATCAATACAGCCCCTATTCCATCAAGGCAGGCATCAGTTTCTATCACAAATGGGGCATTAAAATCAGGTAGTTTTAGTACTGGGGCAGTACTCATAGCTCTTTTCAAGGTTTCAAATGCTGCCTGAGCTTCTTCACACCACCTGAAGCTGTTCTTTTTGAGTAATTCTGTCAGAGGCCTTGCAATTACCCCATAGGATTTCACAAATTTTCTATAGTACCCAGTTAGCCCCAAAAATCCTCTAAGTTCTTTGATGGTTTTAGGTACTGGCCATGCCTGCATTGCTTCTACCTTTTTGGGGTCGGTAGCTACACCTTCTCTAGAGATCACATGTCCAAGATACTCAATGACAGTAACCCCAAATGAGCACTTAGACTGTTTCAAGTATAGTTTGTTTTCAGCAAGAACTTGTAAGACTTGCTTGAGGTGTTCCACATGAGCTCCCAGGGTTTTGCTATAAATGAGGATGTCGTCAAAAAATACAATCACAAACTTCCTCAAATATGGCTTAAGAATTGAATTCATCAGTGATTGGAATGTTGCAGGTGCGTTAGTTAATTCAAATGGCATAACTAGGAACTCAAAAAGCCCCTCATGAGTTTGAAATGTTGTTTTGTGTACATCCTTTGCATCCATTCTAATCTGATGGTAACCTGACCTTAAATCTAGTTTAGAGAAGTAATGCATGCCTGCCAACTCATCCAAAAGGTCATCAATCAATGGTATTGGAAATTTAGATTTAATGGTACCCTCATTCAATCTCCTGTAATCCACACACATCCTCCACCCACCATCTTTCTTCTTTACTAATAACACTGGTGAAGAATAGGGACTGGTACTAGGTTGTATGAAACCTTGCTGCAACAAATCCTGCGTTATTTTCTCAATTTCTAATTTCTGGAAATATGAGAATCTATAAGGTCTAAGATTGTTAATTTTGGCATTTGGTTGGAGTTGTATTTTATGGTCTATATTTCTGTAAGGAGGTAAGCCATTGGGTTCATTAAAGATGTGAGAAAAGGTTCTGAGAACTCCCTGCAACTCTGGTACCAGTGTGATTGGTTTAGAGAAATCTCCATCTTCTGTCACTGGCATGAGTTGGACAAGGAACACTTGGTTACCCTTCCTTTGTTCTTGGATAACATCCAACACCCCTTCCAAGACTTTGATTTCAGACCTTGAAGATTCAGCACACAACTTGACTCTTTTGCCCTTCACATCCAAGCCCATTAGTCCTTGCATGAGATTAATAGTTACATCTCCCATAGTGGCCATCCAATCACAACCAAGTACCATGTCATAACCAGGTACTGCTAGCACCTTTAGATCAGCTACAAAAGGATGAGATTGTAAAGTAAACTCTACTTGTGGACAAATTTTGGAAGTGATTAATTTCTCTCCTCCTGCACTTCTGAAAATCTTAGGTGTTTGGGGATTCACCTTCAAACTGAGCTCTTCCACCAATGCTGGGTGAATAAATGAATGAGTAGCTCCAG
>CAXKVX010002812.1:0-32899 GCA_964058865.1 Eleocharis quinqueflora | reverse complement strand
GGCAAGAGGCTCTGGTGGGCGCTTCCTCAATACAAAGAAAACTGATAATGGGACTGAGCCCCTGACCAACAGCACTGAGACTAACCAATCTAATGCAGGTCTAAACCCAGGCAACAAACCAACTGGCCAATCACCTTCGTTGCAAGAACCACAAAGCTGTACCGGCCATACATTGATGGGTCGGCCGCCTAATAGTAGAGCAGTAGCCACACAGTGACATACCTTCTTTAGCTGCTGCCTCTCTTCATTACCCCTTTCCCCCCTTTGTTTTGTTTCTTTCTAATATAAAGAATATATATTGTGAGATGAAAGGGAATAATGAGGCTGAGGCAGAGGTGTGAATAGAGGTGGTGTGTAGCTGGTTGGTCTCTGTTCTCAGGCAATTCATTCTTGGCTTTTTATTGTTTTCCTTAGTCTTTGACATCCTTTTGTTGTGCTCCTGTTTTATTGGTGGTGTTGAGAGCAAGGTTTGTGAGAGAGGTATTTAGAGTTGTGTTGGTATGTGCTTTGTACAAGTAATTAGAGCCCCAAACACCATCTTTATGTTATGGCTTGTGAAATGTTTGTAGCAAATGGCTGATTTGGATAGGTGAATTCTTCCAATCTCCCCAATCAGGGGAAATGTGGATTTTAGCATTTTACTTCATTTCCAGTAGGAAAAAGTGGACGTTGTATTGCAATCTCCTGATACAGTTTATCATGTTGTGAATTTAGTTAGTGTGTGTAACCCTGTAATCGATCTTTTTGTGAATTTACCAAGTGAAATGACGTTGCTGGTCAACAGGTTGTATTTTTGTTTCTAACTTTGACACCGTGTTACCATCAAACTTATTAAGATCCAAATTTATTTATAATATCTGTTACAATTTTAAGGGTAGCATACCAGAGCAGAAATATATACACTGCACGAGTAAATATATACAATTGTCATAATATTAGGTAGGTTAGATCGTGCTATGCGCGATACATTATGAATTAGTGATGTTTTGTGTAATCAACTAAGATGCTTTGTGTTGGTGCTTGTTAATGTAGAGAATAATATTATTTTATAACCTTGCTATGCGCGATGCATTATGAATTATCAGTGTTTTGTGTGATCAAGCGAGAAAATTCGAGGTACGAGTTATGAAGAAAGTAATCACAAATATTTGTATAACAACTAATAGTATCAATTTTTTGTAACATGCTGATAAGAAAGCTGATTAATTACCAGCATTGTTCATAAGTTACAAACGAAGCTTGCGGATGTGTCTTCATAAAAGTAGTGCAGCGAATGTTACATGATATCCAAGGAAACGATGAGGAGCAGATGTGAAAGTACCTAACAATAATCTAATAGCAAAATATCTAAGCACCAACAGAATTTTATATTCCTGTCTTTATAATGGTAGAACACAGTGTCTACCACATTGTCTTAACATTTAAAATAAAAACAATTTTATAATACAACAGCATAACAGTCAGCTGCTGTAATCCACAAAATATTTAAGAGTGGTATGTCTACTTGCACAAAAGTGTACTATCTAATAGTTTGGTACTTGTTCAAAAGTTGTCTTTCGAACTCGAGAATTCAGATACGATAGTAATGTCTACATCATCATCTTCGTCGAAATCTTCAGTAGCCAGAAGAGGGGTGATGCTTAGGCCTATCAATTATCGGTCGTTTAATCGTTTTTCATTTCGTTTCGTGACAAATGAAACGATTGCGATCAAAGATATTTCTTTCGTTTAAATAACGAAACGGTTAACAAAAATATATTGTTTCGTAGTTTCGTTTGTGACTGTGTATTGTTAGAATTATTTTGATTTTAGAGAAAAATGCTATGCTAAGATAAGGTGATGAGAGATGAGATAAATGATAGCTCGAATGATGATATGAATGATTTGATTCTGGTGTATGATTATAATCGTTCAGCACCAGTTTCTGATTTGCTTTAGTGTGATGAGAGAGGAGATGAATGAAAAAGCAAAGATAATGAGTTTGATCGTTATGTTTCGTTCTGATCGTTTTGATCGTTATTTTTAACAAAACAACTAACGAAATAAAATTTCTTAATCGTTAATTAAACAAAACGGTTAACACAGCCATCCTCTTTCGTGATCGTTATGCACGTTACGCAGGTCTAGTGATGCTGAGGTTGATGAAAAAAAATTATATTTACAAAGTGGATTTCACACTTCTTTGATATACTGAATCTTTGTGAATGAATACTGTGAGTTGTGGATTTGCATTTTATGTTTGATTTTTAGATGACATGTTTTTTTTTGTCTTGGTTCGTATGAATCGGCGAATATAATTAAATTTAAGATGAGAGATAGATAGACAATATAAAATATTTTCAAGGATGTTTACTGTCGTCACTGGTATTATCAGGAGTAGTTGGCCTTTTCTCTTTTTGATAGGCTCTGTGGCTATGTTGTTTAGTAAAGCCAAGCTTGATTCACCTTGAATTAGAACCTTCTCTTCAGGGATAGCAACATGCATTCTATTTTCTACAAGTATAGTTAATCATTATTGTTTGTACTTACAAGCATCAAGTAAAAATATTTTTTAGAAAATGTATATTTGATGGTCATTTCACTAAGTAAATTAAGCAAACATTCATCTTGGGAAAATAAGAATTGCTATTAAGTTCGAAGATAACAAAAATGATTAATGTTGGTCAAACTAAAATTCTAAAGATGAAATTTATTTTTCGTATACAACAAAAAATTTCAGAGAGTATGCACGCACGAAAGATTAGGTATATATTTTAACCGAACATTTCAGAGGTAACCATGTAGCAAGTAGAAGATTGTATATCTAATGTAATAAATTTAATGCTATCTCAATCTTTATGTGTTCCTCATTGTTTAATTGTAAAAAAAATGTTCTAGATTATGACATTATTTGTATGCTTTATAGGAAATGTATTTCTGTAAATTGTAATAAGAGATTATGAAATTACAGACTTTCTGTAAAGTGTAGTAGTGAGGATATCTAAAGGCATTATTCAATAATTTTATTACCTAAGAGAGACTACCCCAAAATGATTTATGAATGCATTAATTTAGCATCAGATTTAACGATAGGACAATTTTTTTTTCATTTGAACTCCTGTCAGTCTAGGACAAACAAAAAAAACATTGAACTTGTTTAGTTATTTTGTTAGAAATAACACAATGCAAATATTGAACATTAATAATTTAGTTTAAGCTTGTAGGTTTTGAAAAAGAAATACAAAAAAGAACTTAAAATGAGGCATACAATTCGATAGCTTATTCTATTATGTGACTAATTGAATAACAATTGATTCTATATTTGTTTTAAATGCAGAGGGCTTGAAATTACATACAACAAAAAAGAAGTAGAAAAATAGAACTGAGAACTTGCTAAGCAAAAAGTGTTGAGAAGGTAGGTGAGATTTTTTTCTTGCGGACAACAGTAAAGTGATCAAAGAGAACAAAATAAAGGAACGAAAAGAGGGAAAACGGGAGAATACACGTGTCAATAAGCATTAAAGAAAGATACAAGTGGGTTGGACAACACAAATAAAATAAAGGTGGTAAAATGTACTAAGGAAAGAGGCCTTCGTGTATGAATACTTGGGAAATATCGAAGTTCCAAAAATGTTGAAATTTTTAGAGATCGTTCGAATTGAGATGTTAATTTCAATAAATAAAATTTAAATTACATATATTATATGATTACTATATATCACATACTGTCATCTAATACTACGAGAAATAATATGTAGATATGTCAAATAAAGTGATTAACTGATATACAATGTCATTATATGTATTTCAATTTCCTGTTAAGTCTGGAACCCAAGTCAATTGCAGCCGCAACGAAATCTATTGCGGCCGCAAGGGACTTATTCTAAGGCAGATTTTGGCTGCTTAGATTTACTGTTATCTTTTTTGATTGAATAATATAATTATCATACCAAATTCGTAGGATTATTCACAGAAGTGAATATTAGAATTTGGAAAAAAAATTGGAGATCGAATATTTGATAATTAATTCGACACATTTTCAAGATGCACTAACATCTCTATAAATAGCGCTGGGTCAACACCCATTCACATTGATGTATCTGTCTTGTCAGCTCCTCTGCAAAACAACACAAGAATAACAACACGAATGCTTAAAGGCTTCAAATTAAAAAAAAAAATAACAACACGAACGACGCATTTCAGGAAACACAATATGGAACAAGATCTTCTACCGCGCGACACCGTCACTGTGCGTGCCGCGCAGCAAATCTCGGCCTTTAATTTGCATCAAGATTCGTGCAAGCTAAACTTTATAATATCACCCCCCCTGAATCAAATCTGGACCGTCCGTAATTGACAGCGCAGTAAATCTGAGCGATCCGTCGATACCGTGCGGTAGAGGAATCGGGTCCAACACAATATACCACATAAAAGAGAGTAAACCAAACAACAGAAGAAGAACAAATCACAACAACAAATCAAAAAAGAACAATAATAATAAAATAAGCTTACTCAGTGGACTCCTATTTGCAAGTTGAAACCAAATTCAATCTCCGTTTCGGAGAAGCAACAACGAACTCATATAAGGCATGAGTGTTCCCAAAAATGGTTTTAACAAAAGAAAAGAGACAATAAGAAAACAAATCTTAAAAGCTCACATAAATATGTTTTTGGAACCATACATCTATGTAAAAAGCACAAAGCAAAAAAAATACTAAAATATTTTACCTTTTCAGTCCAGGAGCATCACACACAACAACCAATCAGGAGGTGTTCTTAAAGCATCGCCACTGATCTGCTCATCACCAATAAGAGCAGGCGATCAGTACCAACATTTGCCGATTTGGAGCACTCTGGCACAAAAGTAAGTTCCAACAATGGATGATCCGGCGGCGCCGGAGCAATGCGCAAAGCAGTGAAGTTCCGATGATCTGCATAAGCTGCAGCCCGACCAGCCGAAACGACAAATAAGAATCGCTTGTCAATGAGTGCAGAAGCGCGGGTGGCGCCTTATCTGCATCAGGATTAGGCTGAACCGCAAGCACAAAAACAGCAACGCCAACAGCAATGGAGAGGATCTACCCTTCGATTATGCATGCTGCAATAGACACGAAGTAGATACATCAACATTACGCATCCTTCGATTATTCACTCAAAAAAAACATTACGCATCCTATGATTACATTTCAAACAGCTCGGATAAGACCACTTGAAGTGATTATTGAGGTCGACAATCTCAACGACACACTCAAAACTATCTTGCTACGAAACAAAACAATGTACATCAATAAAACAACTGTCACAGCCCTTGTCACAGCCCCCAGTCGACCGTGATGTCGCGAATATTTAATCTTAAATATCCACAAGGTCATTCCTTCTTAATACAGATGATAATAATAAACATAGCAGATGTCTAAAAATTGTAAACAACTTTTAATTTATTCATTTAATCTTTTACAATACAATCAGAATCTTGAGTAGATCTAAGATCTTAACCCAACAGTAAATATCACGGTGCTAACCTAAATACAAGTAAGGTCTGGTCTGAACAATCGTAACCACGAGGCTTACTTCACATAATCTTCTCATAGTCTTCTGGGCCACTACCTGCGTCTTTCATCACAATCTTTGAATAACCTGGAACCCATATCCAATGTGGAAACATACAAACAAGTACGGGATGAGATATAATCTCAGTGCAAATTTTAGTTCCAGTACGTAAATTTATGCTAAATAAGGTTACTAGAATTTAAAGAAAGATAAATAACAAGAAATGTAATCTGACCGGAGTAATGCAAGTATTACTAATATCTCGAGTAACAAAACAAAAGAACTATTGTATCAAATATATCACTTCAGATAGCAAAAGAACCACCCTACCAAATTTATGATATCGAATAATCAAGTCAGTCAGAACAAACGTTTGTTTCAAGTTTCATCAAATCAGATCATATGACAAATCACATCACATGTATCTCTCAAATGTATCACTATCTTCCGTCGGTGGATCAAACAGGCACCAGTCAAGAAGATCTTTCCAGCTCAAGCATATCGGGAGATTTATTCTCGCGAGAGCTATCCAGTGAAAGTAACCAATACTATTAGCGCTAAAGTAAGGCCGAAACCGAAGGCCAACCACATTTCGGAAGTGACATAGATAGTCAAACTTTCAATTCAGATCAGACATAATTCCATAACTTTCTAACAGATCAAACAGATTTCCAAATCAATTCAGATATTAGATTTTCAAATTCAGACAAGTCAGATCAGACAAGATTTCGAACAGATCAATAATATTATATAACAGATCTCAATTCGAAATTGAGATGCCAAGTCAGACAAATCGAAAAGCACGTCTCAATCAGAACTAGACACCAAGTCAGATTCGTCTATAACAAATTGGATATTTACTTTTCAACATGTTTCATAATTTTGGAGCATCTATTTCTAATATGTAGAACACATTCAGACAAAGTTCAGAATATGCAAAGTTTTGTCATATTACGTAATATCGAGCCAAACTGAATTAAATAACATTTAATTCTAATTACCAAATTTAATAAAAATTCACGTAATTCCACACATGATCAAGTAGATTTGTTTTTTTATTCTTTACCGTTTGATTTTTTATTTCGAATCTTGATTCTCTAGTTTCTCGTATTCTTTTATTTGTTCATTTGTCAATTACTATTAATATTGAACAAATATTTATTCATTATTCTACGTGTTTCGTCTTGACTTTAGAATTTCGAAGATTCTAAAAAACTTAATGGAAACTCAATCCAATTCCCAAGAACAAGTATATAAAATTCAACTAAATTAGCATGAACGGGACTTAATGGGAAATCAAGGAGACTCACAAGACCTAAAAGTCAAATGAAAACTCAAAGAAACTCACAATAAACGAGAAAAAAACAACTCAAGAATTTATTACTGTGTTGAAAATATGTTGGTGTTTTAATATTCGAAATTAGATGATATCTTGAGACTATCCGAGTCACTGTATCTGCTCGTAGTATCTGTATATTTGTTCGGGCCATAAATCTCGTCATCTCCCGTCTTTAAATTTACGTATTAATATTACGAACTTGCCAACCTTTCGGGATAATTCTCGTTCTTCACAATCACTTTATTAACTTACCTCACTTTATTAATTTTTTGGACTTTTAAATTTGCGCCGAGATTATTCCATTTAAAGACCAAGTCCAAAACCTATTGCTATCTTAAAATCAAGGCCCAAATTATTTTGTGCAATTATCAATTTCATTTTAACATTTAAAAGCTCAATCTCAATTTACTTTCAACATTTAGAACCGGAAAAAGGTCCAACTACAAAGCTTATTAAAATGTTGGCCTATAACCCATTCAAACATTTCGGTCTATACCAAGTCTAAAAGAACCCATTTAAGTCAAACTACTCGATACAACAAGCCACATGAACACAACCCATAATTCTTTTAAATTCCAACTCAAATAATTTAACCAAGACAGACCCACTCGACAAGTACAAAAATGAATTAGGGCCTGTTCGGAGTCATCCCACTCGCCAATGTGCGAGTGGGGAAAAGAAAAAAAAATTTGTGAGACAAGCCTCCCTCTGGAAAAGTACACAATACATTAGCATACCTTCTAAAACAAACCATAATAGAATACACACAAAACAAATCTGACAACAAATGTTCAGATAATGGAAAAGAAGTCAAGCCCACAATTCAGAACACACAAAAAACAAAAAAAAGAAAAGAAAATTACCTCTCATTAGTAAGGTACATATTCTGAACTCTAGCGGGCCTCTCTCTGGAGGTCACATTCTCTATGACATCAAATCTAGATATTCTACCCAACACATCTACACAAAGAACAGAACCATGAACTTTTTTCTCAGCAAACACCAAAATACCACACATCAAATGCAAAGAACATAAGCAAACATAGAAAGAAATAAACATAATATACTAAAAATAAAAAATCTACTCTAAAATAAATAAAAAGACAACAAAAAGACATCTAACCCATTACAGCATGAAGTCGCAAAGTGGGAGTCCCAATCTGCCATTCTTTCTTCGCCAATCTTCAACATAGGCGTCTAGTTGTTCAATCCCCCTTACACAAATTATGAACATCCTCAAGACACTTGAACTCAAAGAAATGGAATGGAATGACAACAGAATTATCTGGCAATGAAACAACCATTGTTTCTCTAGTGAAGTACAGACAATTATTATGAGAGACTCTGCAAAAGCCAGACTTTACAGGCTCCACTGTAAAACCCGCAATGCCACAAACTCTACCCTCAACAAAGACATTCGACACTGTTTGGTAGTCCTTTGTTGAAACAAACCCCTCAATGACAGTACCCTGAGAGAATAGGGGAAAAAACAAAGGAACCCTTCAACACAAAAAAACATTAGGAAGGGGGAAAGCAAAAAACGCAAACCAAAAAGCACACAACTCACCACACTATCGAGCAAAACAAAGTTGACCCCAAAAGGCCTCCCCCGTACCCTGAGCATGCCACAACTTGAAAACTCTCACCCGTATTCTCACACGGGATGACATGTTAGTAAGAAGCAATCGGCACAACAGACGCCATCGGCACGAATCTACAGACAAAAATAATAAAAACAAATCAGGCAAAAAACAACCACACAAATAATACAATAAAACAACTACCAACAATGACCAATTAGAGCATTCCTTTAAAAACATAATCCATGAACAAAAGATGACAACCTAAATAGCAAACTTCAACACAGAATCATGAGGAATCAGAGAAGAACATGCATGCGACTATACGAACACAATCGGTTTGCAAGACTAAACAAAAATAAGCATGAATGCATCACAAAGAAAATACTAAGGTCCAAAGCATAAAACATACCACACACAAAAGAACCCAAGAGAAAAGCAGTAACGACTTGAACACCTAACTCTGCACAAAAAAATATACAAATAAACAATCAGGGCAAGTACACATATTCATGCTTTAGAGACTAAATGTGCAAACATAAGGCAATAAACAACAGAACCAAACGCACAAACACGCAACATCAAGCAGCAGTCCCAAACAAACTCTAAAACACAATTTCTTTATAAGTAATCATAATTACTCAACAACCAACAACAACAACAAATAGATTCACTCTCCAAGAGAATAATTCCTCAACAGAACATGACAACACAAACAACAAACCTAAACAAAACAGAAAACAACATACAACAACATGCGCGCAATTTGGCAAACACAATCCCTTTCTAATTAGTTGTAACCACACAATAACCACCAACACCAACCAATCAACACATTGCGCAACAAAGATGTTGCGCTCACATACCCAGAACACCCCGATTAAACTGAAGCTGGCACAACAACAACAAAAAAGAAAAATCATATCACATAAAAAACAAAGGCAGCCAATAGACAACAAACTACGCGCCTCACCAAAAAATCGACAGCCACAATATGTCGTATACATTCAAAAAATACCTAAACCACACCAAGCATCACCATCCAAACAACAGGTCGGCTCAAAGATGAACATGCGCGTCTAGTTCCGATAGAAACAACGAAAACACCAAAACACCCTGGCCAGAAAAGTAAAGCCAACAAAAAAAATAGGGAACAGTTTAAAAAAGTATCTATAGTACACATACACAAAAACGAAAACACATAACAGAAAAAATAAATTTACATAATAAGAATAAAATCCTCTGAAAACTACCAAACTTGACATTCTTTTCTGCAACTCACACACCAAACACACCTTCGAGAGAAAAAAACAAATCCAACAGAAAGTCCGGCCAGAACAACCTACCTCATAAGCAAGATTCACAAAGAAGAAAAAAATAAATCAACCAAATAAGACCCATCAACAACACAAACAACATAACACAAGTACCACAACCAACTACAGCAATGCAGAACAACTAAAAAGAAGCCAACAGAACAACTAAGATTGTAAAACAGAAGAAACCAACGGAAGCAGGGGCCGAAACTCTCGACACAAACAAACAAAGAGGAGCCCAAGAGAACGAAACGAAAAAAACAAACCAATATAATCCCACCAAGCGAAAAACTCAAGGGACCAATCAGCGGATCCAGCAAGGAGGAAAGAAACAAAACGAAAACAACATGTGGTGAAAAAAAGAAACCAACGTAAGCCCACCAAGCGGAAAATCCAAAGAGCCACTCGGCGGACCCAAAAAAGGAAGAAACAACACAAAACCCAAAACCACACGTGGCCGGTCCCGAAAGGAACAACAAAAAACGAAACAGAGAAGAGAGAGAAGACATAGGTTTTCTAGAAAAAAGGAGGCGAGTGATATTATGTGGCAAGAAAATAACTATATTTCATGAATAACCAGCTTCGTTGTTTGGTAGCAATGAATTTCGAGCTTCTACACGAAAACACATCTGTAGTGCCATAATTAAAAAAGAAGCTCTATCGATCTTTCAATCGGAAGACCGATACTCATCCCGAAAAAAAATTCAAAATAAATCCAAACCGTCACACAACACAAAAAAGCCATCAAAAAAGGAAAAAAATATTGTAGAATCTGCCATGTTGCTACAGTAAAACGACCCTTTTAAATTAATCTATTGTCTATTAGATAAATACATTTTTTATAATAGTAAATATACGCACAATAGTACTTTAATTTATTCAAAGTAATTACCACTATAGGCTCGAGCATTAAAGGGTACAACTACTTGGAAGAACTATGGTATATATATATGTGGGCATAGAGGCTAGTCACCGCGGCTGTGAGGCACATTATCCTTGATGCACTGTGCTTCTCCATCTCTTGGAGTTGGCCGGGCGTTTCGACCGATAATACGTTGACGTTCTGCTACCACTCTCAGAATTCACTGTTAAAAGCAGAAGTTATTTACCAGTATGCATTCAAAGACCTTGAATCTAAAAAATGTGACATGCAGCCACATTCCAATAATCTGTTTCTGGAGAGCTCAGATTATGTCCTCCATGACATACTTGAAGCTTGAATAAATAAACACACCTTAAGAAAGTGCCACATTATCATCTGGTAAGCAGCAACCAGATGACTAATAAACTCAAGAGCGCAACTTAACGTGCAATGCAGTTTCTGGGTGGAACTCATTTAACATTGAAGAGTAGAACTTATTTAACTAGACTCCATTAAAAGGTACCACATAATTATCTCTAGAAAACGTTCAAGAGTAAACTTCAGGACTATAGTTCATAAATTGATACTTGGTGTCTACAAATGTGAAGCTTATAGCAACAACCATTAATACACGCGTGGTGACTAATCAGCTCAAGAGTTGTAAAAGGCCTTGTTATTGTTAAACTATCCTACCATTGCTATACCGATTCCTGATACTGCAACAATTCTGAAAATTTAGATGCCTAATATCAAAGGGGCAAAAGCAAACTATCAAAAGATGAAGCCAAAGTGAAAATGACCAACTAATGTAATCACGAGGCCAAGATTTTTACCAACCATAAATTATTCCATATAATTTTCATTAAACAAAATATTATCGGTCTGCACTAGACAAAAGAAAATTCTACACTTCATATTTCTTCACTCGATCTTGACCCTTCATGAGAAGGCAAGTCATCAAATCCACCTTCACCGTCCCCAATTCCATCCGTGCCAGCATCCATGCTGACATCAGATTCTGTCTCTTCTGGGGGAGGAGAAAAGACTGTACTGCCCTCTGTTGAGGGGTTGTCAGTTTCATTAACCACGGACTTTTTGTCCATCATGCCAGACAATGCCAACTTAGGTGACCACTCCAGCACATCATCAATTATATTTGATACCTTCTTATGATATCTGCAATAGGAAGAGCAAAGAGTGAGTTACATATGCATACCAATCAAGAGAAGTTGCAACAAGTTCCTTGTATTCCTCTTGTTGAAAGCCCCATTTACATGGAGTAAAGCTAGAGTGTTCTTAAGCTCGCCAAGGGAGTTTGCGAGCTTAACTAGAAAATTAATAAATTCGAATTCAAATGACAAATCCGTACCGTTGAGACCGATCTTTATGTAATGTGTTTGCAATTTTGCATACTAAATTTATGACTTATTTTATTTAATTCCAAGTCAAGCGGTAAAAAGTTAACAAAAAAATGAATGCATGAAAATAGTTCAAAAACCTTCAATATTTTGACCGTTTGACTTTATTAAACAAATTAAAAAATTAATAAACTTGATATATAAACACATCACTCATTTTGTAGATCGGTTTCAGCGGTTTGGATTTGTCATTAGAATTTGATTTAATAATTTTCGACTTGAGCTCACTAATGAGCTTAAAAACACCCTAGCTTTACTCATTATGCATTATATATATCAACTACTGATTCGTTAGTGTGACCTTCTTTAGTTTTCACGTGGTTCTTTTCTTTTTTCAGTCTTACTAACTTTTATTAGTTTACAGAATTCTTCAAGCAATATGCAACATGCGCCAAATAAGGAGTGAGCAGAATTTAATACACAAAACATGAATATATACAAACACCTACAGATATTTATACAGGCAGAAAAGAAGTATACATGCAGACACTGAACAAAGAAAAACGAGGGAACTTGCAATCAGCTTGGATACAATCTGGAACCGATCCAACCCCTGCAACAAAACCAACCTGTAAAGGACAAAATTGGTACCTGGCTCTGGCAGCTTCGTCGGGGGCATGATGCCTAAGCAACAGTATGACGACCATGGCAACTAGAGCATAGAAGGCCCTTGAAGTCAATTTGGGGGGCTCCCCTTCATCCTTCTCTGGCCAGAATCTCACGAGCTCCCTGAAGGTCGTTTCCTCTGCATTTATGTTCGGAAAGAACCAAACACGTTTTCCAAGAAGGATCCACAATAATCCAAATATAGCAGCCCTAACTGTAATTAATGATGATTTAATGCAGAAAGTAAGGATATATGTACCAAGGTATATGCAAAAGATGGTCCAATATTTACCAGATTAACCAGTAGCAAACAAGTTATAAGCACTTGTTACTAATTCTAAACTCTTTTGGGATATTTTCAGGCCACACCAGCACAACATTTTGGTGGAAAGGCATATAACATTTCAGCCAAGTCCAAGAGCAAGTTTCATCAATTCCAATTTTAGCTCAACTTCGACCAAATACATTTAGGTGCTGACATCATTTTTGTACAAGCTAGTTATAAACTACTTTTATGCAGTACAAGAGAACAATCAGGCGGAGATTGGTAACATTTTGCTTTCTACAGACAGTTTGCTACGAACAGCCCAAATGGCATAAATTCACAAAAGAAATGAAAAACTGTTAAGAAAACAAAAACATACAAATAAGAATGGTGACAATGAAAAGTAAGGCTCCAGCACAGGAGTAGAGAACAACAATCTTGCACTGGTATGGGTAGACCGGAAACAAGCATATGGCTAGAGCTAAAAGAGGCCAAAGGAAAGAAAGGATAGTCTGCCACAGGGCACGCCTCTTCATAAAGGTCCAAGCAAAGAAGCCATCATTTTCAGAAAATTCTTGTTCCTATATAAATAGAATACAGTTAGATAATATCAAAAGAAGATCCAGCATAATGGTGAAATAGATATTTTTAAGGGTTGCCATTAAATCCAAAGCTAAAAAGCTGCCTGTATCGTATAAAAAGCTGGGATTATATTTCAACAGGTACATACTGTCAACAAACATGTTGGAAATAGTTCGCCTTGTGTTTCATTGTGTCTGTACAATCGAAGTAAATTTTTAAAATGGAAGTTCAACAACTAAATCTGCGTCGAAGAAAATAGGGAACAAGGGGAGTATTTTTAAGATGCGACTTATAATATGAAATTGCAATTAACTGCAAAAGGAACCAAAAAGCTAGAATTAATTGAACTGTTGTAATAAAAAATGATATTGAGATAATTGACTTCTGTGTAGAAGAGAGCATTACATCCTGGTAGAAGAAATGTGTAATATATAGGTATTAAAATTATCATATATTAACTGTCAAAAAAATTATCATATACTGAAACTTTTTAGAACCGTCACAAACTAAATTTTAGAAGTAGTGTTATAGTTGTACGAATTTAGTCCAAGATTAACAACGTAGAATACTAGTCTAAACTTATGATTGGTAGAATAGTGTATTATCATTATTATTATTATTAGCATTTCTATATTTTTATTTTGACTATTATTTTATTATTTATTATATTATTATTATTTATATTGATTTTCATTTCAGATTGGGTTACATTTCTAGCCTACCCCAATATATTTGGGAATAAAGGCATTGTTGTTGTTGTTGTTGTTGTTGACTGAAAAATCAAGAATTTAGGACAGATCCAAAAACAGCACAATAATGGCACTGTCAGTGAATGTATGGATGATTGTAGCCCCCAGTCTCAAGCTGCTGTAAAGAGGACTGTTCATCATCCGATTTTAATTTAGGACAATACTATAAGCAAATGCACAATTATCACAAAATGCTTCTCGTATGTCCATCATTGCTTCAATACTAAAGCTTATCAAAGACGAAGTACAAACAAAACATATGATGGGCAATATAGTACCCCTTTTTTGTTTGAAAGAATGTTCCAGGTTACACCACAAAATACTTTGCGAAGGAAGATAGTATCGTAAAAAGAAATATATTATTTCATAAAATAAAAAAATAATCAAATAGACAAGTGTAGACCATATTACGAATTTACGATAGGTACAAACCGGGAACAAACATGATTGATAGGGTACCACACTAAGATAACTTAGGAGCTAAATGCATGCTGAGGCAAGATTTAATCCCCACGTTTCCCTACATAACACCTCAACTCAGCAGATGCAAGATCATAAAGCAACAATAAAGAAAAACAAGACCATTCCCTACCAATTCGTATCTACTGCATGCTCCTCTACCTATTTATGTGAGACTTTCCCTGTGCCTATTTATGGTTTCATATAAATGCCAAAAATATGACTGGTTCAGGTTCAGAATCCTGTCTTTTAACTGCTTTTGGCCACACTCTGTAAATACGCGCATGCAACCAACATTGCTAAAGCTGCAATCATACTATCCCGGCGACACAAACAACCCAGTACTTCATGATGCCTGCCAGAGATTAGCATCCTGGCAAAGTTATACAGTTTCTTCTATAACAGGCACACGTCCATATTTACCAGGGATAGACACCAGAAATGATCTATGTCACCAAATCCAGTATGGAAACCCACAATATCTTCCTTTCTTTTGCTTTCACCTCCTCTTTCTGATCCTCCCTCCCTTATATCTGAGAAATATATACAGAGACCAGGCAAAGTGTGCTTGCACATAATAATACGTACCGTATGTATCTCTAATTGTGCAGGCCATGAAGACAGCTTCTTCTTGCCAGGTCTGACGGTTTTGACCAACCGGTCACACCTTATAAGGAGGTGCTTCCTTAACAAAGTATTCACAATCTCGTCAACATTAAGGTCTGTATCAGCTCCAAGAAGTTCTCTAATCTCAGGATAGTTTTTCATGAACACTGTGAAATCCTTTCCTCTGAAATACTCGACCCGTGTTTCCTGCATTATGGCCCATCGTGATGGCAGCTGCTTGTTGTCTCTCACCTTTTCAGCGAACAGCTGATACACATCTTTTGTTTGTGCCCCCTTCTGTACAAATTGAAAAGAGAAGGACAAAAGATTTTAATCAATTGTTTCGAGCGAATATCCAACGGATTTTATTAAAGTATATATCACCATTTAACATGGGTTCCTCGGGGATACATAATTTCAGAGATATTAAGAGCATGAACTAACTAAACATCCAAACCATCTCTATCAAGATAACGTGGAAAGAGAAGGAAAGCATGAACGAACTATTTTGAAAATGTTCTGCAAATTTCAGTCCAAAAGCTAGGCCCAGTGCTCGGAGAACCAGATCAGATCTCAGCAATTTAATTAGGGTAGACCATACCAACACAATGGAACTCGAAATAAGCAAACAAATACGATAAACTCTCAATTTGTGTTTCATGAAACCGCACTAGTTTAGGATCGATTGAGGTTGCTCCTCCCTCAAGTTAGCAAATCGGTAAAATCAAACCAGCTTCCTCAGGATCATCTCAGATCAACGAGAGATCAAAGGGTCAGGCTTAACGAAAACCCTACTACGAATAACAAACCTTTGAAGGGGTTTCAGAGAGATCTCTACCGCCATTCTGAGGCCCGCGGCGAACTCTCTTCTTCTCCGTCCCCGATTTCGTCATTTGTCTCCTCTTTATCTCTCCGTCTCTCTACAATAGTACGATCCGAGATCGATTAAGCGTGCGAGAGGCGCACCATGGAAGGCACATAGGCCAGAGCGGGTCGGAATTCGAACTCGGTTCGAACAAGCAGGGATGGACTTTTTTCCTTATTGGGGTTTGCTCCGTTGCTCGGGTCGATGGTTGAGTCCCGATTATAGAGCAGCTTCTACGTGGCAATTCCTGTAGCATCTCTGATTCAATTGCATCACAATATATCACTGTAGAATATTAATGGCACTGTGAAATAGTGGTTTCACTGTGCAACGTTACAGTGTTTTTACTGTGAAATTCATAAAATTTTGGATCATTTAAAAATATAATTAATAATAAAATTTTATGTGTAAATAAATAAAATAATGTACAAAATAATTAAACTAATATAACAAAGAATAAAAATTTATACATAAATAAAATTTAAAACCAAATTTTGTAAATAAATAAAGCAATAACTAAAATACTTAACAATTTTGTACATATATATAACCTTTTAAATTAAAAACAAAATAAAGGCATATAAGTATATATTCATATTAAATTACACAAGCAAATTACAGTAATTTCAGGTATATAAATAAAACCCCAAATTTGAATTTGAATCTACAAAAATTTTATACCAATTTCAATTATTTTAACCATTAATGGATCATGTACATAACCTTATAAAAACAAAATAAAGATTCAGCATCATATAACGAGTCAAACGACCCATTGTTAGTGAGGTAGGCATCTCAGTTTCGCTTTTGACCGAGTGTGTGCTTTTCGCAGACGCTTAAGTTTTTATCAAGGCATTTTCGTTCTGAAAACTCAGAATTTGTTAAGCTGACAGCTAGAATACGAGACTCGCTTAACTCTATCCTTAGATTGGCGGCTTGAATATGAGACCCGTCTAAGGTGGCGAATCCTAATGTCCTACAACTTCGGGATTATTCTTCGAGATTATTCTCATTTTTGTTCCTTTGACTTGGGAGTCTTGATAAAACCTTTTGTACTACTATTATATCAAATACTTAATATGTCTCTTACTTTATTTTTTGGTTTCACCGTATCGTCCATCTGAATAGTTTTACATAAAGTGCTTAATTGTTTAACTCAATGACATTTATTTTGCTACTTGACTCCCCCTCAACATAATAATGACAAATTGAATCAAAATGTGGGTAGTCTTGTGACTCTCATGCAATTGAGTTGGTTCTGCTTGTGTTAGGGACATCAAGTGACTTCAAAACCTTGTTTTTTCTAAGTCTACAAAACCTTTTAAATGTCCAACTTTATTGCAAAAGGAACAAAACATAGACTTGAGTTTATTAATATTTCCATGATCATAGTCACATTGGTTTTTAGGTTTCTAATATTGAAATCTTGATTTTTGCCTTTTTGTAATAACTCTTTGGTGCATATCTAGGATATTCATTGGGTTGGAAAGCACCATTAGATTTCCTTCTTACTGTCGACACCCTTTTTTTGCTCCATGTTTTTCCTCCTAGGAAAGGAAAAGGCGGTTTTGGTTTTGGTTTAGATAACTGGCCTTTGAGAGAGAGAGAGGAGTCATTTGAGAAAAAAGAGGACAGGTCGTTCCAAAAGCGCGTAATTTCTTTCTGTGACTTGGGTGCACGCAATCGTTCGGGATTTCGTTTATTTTTACTAATGAGGTCTTGGGTTTCTAAGTTCTGATCAGGCGCAAGCCCTGTTATTATTTGAATGACACAAGATGATCTTTTTAAACGACTTTATTTGGTTTGAAAGTGTCAGCCTTAATCCTTTATAATAGCCCTTTTTTGAGAATATTACTAAATAAGATTTGTGTTGTTACGCTTCGATGTTTGTTTGTTATTTATTTTGTATTTATTTGAACATATTTTTCTCCTTCTTAGGATCTTTGGCATCTTTATTTCATACATAGTTTCATTACATGTATCTCTTATTTCATGACAATGCATTTTGTTTCATGAAAGGAGGGGGAGTTGATAAAATATCTCATATTTATAACTCTACCTTGATTTTTTAGTTTTTTATTAGAAGTATTTGATTTATGAGTTTATTTGATTTTTTTACATTTGTGATGTTACACTTTTAATATTTTACAAAAAGATATATTGTGTTTATGAGATCTTTATTTTATACTTTATATTTTTTTAAGGGAAAGCTTTATCTTAAGCATTTCATCATTTATTCACATGATAAGGACTATTAAACTCTCTTATTTATTTTCTTTCTTTTACTAGATAGGAAATATGATTTTTTTTCATTTTTTATTTATCATATTCTTTTTATATTAGAGAAATATGGGTTTTAACGCAATGAAATATATTTTTTATTTTATATGCATTTTTGGATTTATTTGCACTTTCAAGATTTTATTTGAATATTTTTACATGCATACGAAAGATATTCTTTTAACACTTTATAAAAAAGACTTTTGTTCTTTTAGTGTATCTTGGAAAGATGCAAAATTAATTATCAAATATTCACAAAATATTTGAAATTATATTCTCTCCAATTCTTTTCCAAATTCTAATATTTACTTTTGTAATCATTTCCACAAATTTGGTACGATAGCTAGAATATTCAATCAGAAAGATAACAGTAAATCTAGACAGCCAAAACTTGCCTTGAGTCGCAATGAATCTCATTGTGACCGCAATTGACTTGGCAATTTCAAACTTGTCAGGTTTCTGCCAAGTCTCTTGCGGCCGCAATGAGATTCTTTGTGGTCGCAATCAATCTGCTGAAAATCAACATATTTGTAGCCAAATCTCTCCTACTATATTGCGACTGCAAGGGATCTTATTGCAACCGCAATAGACTTACATTTATGTTATTTTGCTTGGGTTTTGATCCAATTTGATTTGGGTTTAGCCCAAATAAAATTTCTGACTTTACACTAACACCGATATATAGTTTAATTAATTATAATGGATCAATTAACAATTATAATTAATTTACTTAAGTTCTATATGCATTCGTACTCAAAATCTGAGCAAAATATGTATAATGTCATTATATATCAGTTAATCACATTATAAGATATATCCATATATTACTCCTCATAATATTATGCGACATTATGTGACATGTAGTAATTATATAACACCTAGTCCAAACTTTATTTATTGAAATTAACGTCTCAATTCCAATAATAACTACTCGTATAATAATGCGTAATAGAAATGATAATATATAATATGAAATAGATATAAGAAAATAGAGAAGTAAAGAAATAAAAGTAAACTCAAGAAACTCAAATAAAATCATGTTGGTCAATCTTAATTTGTTTGTTTAATTAGTTTGTTAGGCTCAGAGATTTCGAGACTTACGTGTCAATGTATTTGTTCTCATAGTATCTGTTCGATTACTCAAAATACTAATCTCCATCATCGCCTAATTTGGTGACAAACGGGTACCTGATCATTTCTGATTGCTCTTGTTTGGCTTATTATCCGATTTTTGGGTCTAATTTAATTATTTATTGCCATTTAACAATTTGGACCAAGCCTTTATTCTATAAATCTGAATTCCAACATTAGTCCACAATCTGAAAGACCCAACCCAAAAGAATAAAGGCTCAATAATTTTATTGCATACTACGAAGTCTCAAACCATAGTGTGTGGCTCAAGAATTTTGTCACTAGACTGAAAGTAGTCTCTTTTATCAAGAAGTGGCTGACACAACTATGTGACAATAATTTAGTTGTACTTGTGCGACCAACAACATAAGTTCGACTAAGTCTAAGTAAATAGATATCAAGTTTCTGACTGTAAAAGAGAGAGTGTAAAATAATGAGTTAAAGATAAAACATATAGATACAGACTTCATAATTGCAGATTTTCTTACGAAAGAACTATCACCTAAGAATTTTTTTAAGCATGTTGCTCATATATATGAATGTAGTTTACAAATCTAACTCTCAAAAAACTTATTCAGTCTCTTCTTATTTTCTTATATGTTGCTTGTATCCTCCTTTTGAGTATCCAAAAAACATCTCATTCAATCCCAATTTCATCTCAATTATTCTCATTTTCTCAATTTACATTTCAATTTCAATCCCTGTATCTGGCTATTATTGTATGATCCCAATTTAGATCATGACATTTCAGTGAAGACTGGAGAAAGTATTGATACTTGAGAAAAATTGAATGCCGAGTTCAACATCTGATACAAAGAGGGCTTTTAATTAAGAAAAAAAATCTATGACAATTTACCCTATGCACCTAAGATTGGCATGAACTCTTCATCAATGACATTGTAATGCTTCCTTGCATCATATTGTTGAATTATTAGTGCTGATGCAGTGGTCGTAAACTCGGATGAAGCAACAATGTCTCCAACGGGTCCCAGCTCAGGGCAAATCAGCCAATCTTCAAGTCCATCTGTCAAAATTGATTTTCGATCTCGTCCTTTCCCGACCACAAACAACTCATACTGAGATTCTAGTGCACGCAGCTCCATGACCAGCTCCGCCCCGTCGGCCACATGCTTCTCCTCATACCCCACCCCCTTGTTTACAATATGCCTATAATTTGAACAAGACACATATTATTAAACTGGTATAATAGCTATACTATTTATGATGGGATGACATATTTTCAGTTTTGCACTTATCAGTTATTGTACCAACAAGTGTCGTGTACCGTGTCTCATAATGAGTGGCTTACCGTTTGTAAAAATCTGCGAAGAACTCATCATCCATCTGCATTTGAACTTCCTCAGATGACGTGGTTGACTGGTTGAGTTTATGAAACTTGCTTGATCGTACGTTCTCCCTCATCTGTGTCGCGGTGTCTGGTAGAAAACGTACCACTGTAAGCTTGATGGCAGGGTGCTGAGACATATGAGATGCCAATGTGAGAGCCTCACGGTCATCCCTGCCACCAATGAATACAATCACGATGTTCTTTCCCACCAATGAGAGCGATGCTTGGTTTGCATGCCCGAGGCCTCGGTCAACCATGATACCAACCGAGCACGGTGCATGTTGGAGAACCTGCACACATAAGGAATGAATGAATGCCTTACATGTTTGATTAATAATTTGCATTTAAATGCATAACACACAAAAAAAAAGTGAAATAACCTTCTCGTTCACTAGTCGGAAGCCAGCATGACCGCTGTCCATGGACCCATCCATTCTCTGACTCTTGTGAAAGGGTATTATCACAAGCACTGTCATGGCATCCTCAGCACACATGCATATATCTCTATCCATGTCGTCGAATGATGAAATCGCTAGGAGGCGCCGCACATCGATCCCATCATTGCTCTCCTGTCGGAATGCCTCTAGTGTCTCCCCAATATGATTTCTCATCTCCATTACCTCTTCGTCCGTTACCTCCACACCCTCTGAACCCTCTCCTTTTACAAGTGTAGCTGCTGCACGTTCTGTCAGTTCAATCATGTCAATTGCATAAAGAATCAGTTTATTGGGCTCCTTCGTCCATCGTATAGCCTCAACCAAGGTGAGGGCCATGGACAAGTTTTGTGGGCCATGAAGCCCCGCCATTATTCGGAGCTCTGTTCCCGGCTTACGAAATTGCAGGCCCATTAGTTGCGATCTCGCCTTACGCCTTGCCCAAGCAGCTATTCCATACCCCACAAGAGGTGTGACTGCTGATGTAATCATTATCATGTATAGTACAGCTACAAATGTGGTATCATTGATCATCGAGTGATTCTGCGAGCAAAGATGAAAAAATAAAAAAGGCATCGGTAATCCTAACTTATCCTGTATCATGAATAAGTCAATTAATATGCTGAGAGATTCAAAACATTAATTCTACTAGAAGAGATTAGTACCCATGCTTCATATACACAAAATATGTGGTAGTAGCCCTTAATACCGAGAAGTTGTCCCAAGGCAATTGAATCCAACCAATTCATGCTGTAATACCGTGCAGTCACAACAGTTCCAAGAATCTTCCCAAAAGTGCCAATTGCAATTGCAATCAAAAGCTTTGGCCATGACAAAGGCATGTTGATAACAAAATTTACTGTTGGGTTTGAGTGCAACTCGGAATGCCTAGTACTGAGGCAAACATTAACGAGGTAGATAGGCAGGATGACAGAATTGAGAAAGAAGTTGAGGTTGTTTATAAGAAGTCGTGAGGCCCGACCTTCTCGAGGCAATGCCAATCCAACCATGAAACCAGCCAGGTTTACATCCATGTGAAGACGCTTATCAAGAAAGCATAGGGATAAAATAGCTACCATGAGACATATCATGTATATGCCCTTCATTGGCCTTCCCTCAGGGTTTCGGTAATTAATTCTTTTGATCACCCACTCAGACACAACCATCAAGATAATAATCTCGGCAACTATCCCGGCCACATAAAATGGGTGATTCCTTATTCCGAAAAAGATGAAAATGTTACAAAATAGAATATTGTTTAGTAGAGAATTAATCAAGTGCGAGAGGAATATTTACTGTCGTTCTTTTCCAAGACATAAAGTAAATCGCATGGCATTATTTAGAAATATAACTTTTTTAATATAAATTACAGGTAAAATGATAATCAATCTGTCACTCCTTTACAGATATGTAACAGCAAGTTTTATACTTACCATCGTTCTGAATCACTAAGCATAGAATCATCGTGAAATATTAAATTTCCTATACACATCAAGGATGTTGCAATCATGTCTGAGAAAATTCCTGCACGAACGGCTGATTGCCCAGCTGCCGTCTTTGAAAGTTTCAGCTCAGTTATCAGGCGGGTCAGCAATGGGGACCCAGTAACTGCAAGAGCTACCCCTAATCCCAAATTTGCACGCAGCGAATTCTCGGCTATGAGACCCACTTTTTTGTTTACAAGGGCCTTGTGACAAAATGCCGTAATAGCTATTGTTGATATAATGCCGGCATAGGCGATATATCCGTCTTTTCCTGGCGGGTCAAAGACAGAGAAAGGATCCATTTCTAAACCTAATGCGAAGAAGTAAATGCTGAACATAACATGGCCAAACCTTCCGAAAAGTAGGCCTAAGCGGGTCTGGAAGTTGTCTCTTATAGGCCTAACATTGACTACTACAATTGCAACCTATTAAAAGAAGTAAAATAAAAGCTTCTTTACCGTTTTCTTAAAGACTTAATAATAACATCATACATGGGTTAACTGTTATTTCAATTGTTAATGATTTTTTTTTGAAAGCTTGGCAGAAGCTACAATTGATAATGATTGAGGGAGATTTTTCTCCATATTACATTGGTATTTCTATTTCGAAAGAAGAATTGTTATTATATCAAGTTGCCTACTACCTAAAAACAAATTGAGTTTATAGTATCTAGCATTAAAGTGACATAGTCATTTACTTAAGAACTATGATAATTTGTTTAGAACTAAATGAAATTCATGATCAACATTAGAGGACAATGATGATATTGGAGTAATATAATGGAAGTTGACATAATGACATGTACTTACAATCATGTCTGATAAGAGACGAGGCATGTAAAGTCGTTGAAGACCTGAGTGGAGCAACTTTCCGAACAAGATAACCAAAATTATGTTACCTACTATGCTTTCATATGAAGTTGATAAAAGAATTCCTGCTTGCACGCAATCTGAAAATTTGTCGCTGTCGCCCTCTGCTGACTGAGTTATTGACATTGCTCTTGGAAAGGAATGAAAACCAAATAACTTACTGTTTATTTTAAGGTTTTTTCAAGGAGATGGCAAGTATTTGAGATTAAAAAAAAATCGCATGGTAGAGGGCCTAGTAGAAGGACAAGGTCAATTTGTTACTTTTTTTGCCTTCTTCTACTCTCTTTCGTCATATATTCTATTTCCAGATGGGTGTTAATACCTGCCTCAGATAGCAATATATGCATATGCGATGCTTAATAACTAATTTTCAACTTGGCCTACTAACAGATCATATATACTATTTTCTGTTATACATTTTCTTACAGCATGGAAGAATGTAGTATACAAAGGGAATATTGAACTTGTTTTAGTTTTGGCTCTTGAGCATTCCAATCGCAGTTTTAGTTTGTTCACTTCTTATTTTTAGATAAATCCTCCGCACTGAAACTTGGCAATAACAACTAACAACTGAAATGGCAACTATTAATCATCATTAAGGTCCACCCAAGCTGGCCATAGATGTATAACAAAATGTATCCCCACGTTGACCAAACTGAAAAGTTCATACCAGAAGAATGACGAGAACTGTTATTTTGTACTTTTATTAGAGAAATTAGAGTAGAATGTACTTTTATATATATGCTTCTCTCTTTTATTTGGATCTAGTGTCAGTGTCACGCAGCACCACGCTGAACGCAACGAGAGTCGTTCGATCCGTGATGTGCATATCTCGTCTGTCCATTGCCTGCGCTATACTGTATTGCGCGTAGATTAGAACCTCAAACGATGGGTACAGATCCTTCGTTCTGAATTTCTTGACTGTCTTTGTTACTTCGTTACTTGTAACTTCATTTTTAAGTTCTCTAGTGACGAGTGATTCCTACAACTCAAAATGGAACATGTCTTGACATGCTCATTGGAAAATTAAAAAGTGTCTACTTGTTAATAAAAAAGATCAAAATATCTTATTTCCACGTTCAAAATTATAAGCTTTCTTGCTCCCCTTTTGGTGATTTAATTTGACATTTTGAGTTCAATTTATCACTATCTTTTGATCTCAATGGTACCATGTTTCATTCAATTAAGCCAAACAGTCTGAATTCTGATTACATGTTTGGTGCTTGTGAAAAAGTTCCATACCAAGTCATTCGGTCTTCACTTGTTTGGAACTTAGCATATAGGTAACTAAATGTCTAATTGCATTCCTTATCAAACAAACATGTATATGATACAGAACCAGTGATAGTACAGGAGTAAAAGTGAAGCATGAAAACGTCTGCTGAATTGGAGTAACATGTAGCTGACTCGTATTCTAACAATACAAATACACTAATTTACAGAGAGCCATTTTGTACAGAGGCAGCAAATTAAATAGCTAAAAGGCATGTTCCCGCCAAAAGTACAGCATAATCCATTAAGCAACTCCTGTGTTACAAAAGTAATACTTCATCTAGCTGATGTCAATCACTGCATAGAGAGACCCAAAAATATCTCAAAAAACTTGATAAAGAGTGATATAAACTTTCTCCAGAAAAAGAGCAACTATGATCAAGTTATCTATTCCCAGAGATGAGCAGATTTTGTCAATAAGACAGTGGAGTCAAATTTGAATTTTCTGTCACAAAAGTCAGGTACTGTACTGATGGTAACAGAGCAAACTGTTACATCATATAACTTGCTTTTTCCTGCAAACTTCTATGTTATGCACTAAAGCTAAACTGTGCTTATTTTGACAGTTACCAGTTGTGGCTATACTAATACGGGTGCACACACATCTGACAACCAAGAAATCCAGACCCAAGATGGGTATTCAATTGCTAGATAGAAAATTGCTTACCACTGGATAACAATTTTGTCTAACTATGTTCTGAGTTTTTGGGTTTACCCCAACAGTACAGGATATCTTCCCCTGAAAAGAAAAAAAAAATTGTTTAGCCTCATGGCTCTAAGATGTAAATATGCAGTAAATAAACAAGACGAAGAATCCCCAATAAAACAACAGATAATACCACATTATTTTAAAAAAAATGAACCATACTTCCTCTAAAATCTCAAGGCTAGCAATGGAAAAGAAAAGTTAACAGTTAAGTGTCAAGCCACAGAGGACTTTTCTATAACAACTATACATGAAATCAAACTCCTTGCACAACTGAAAAGTCGCTGAGGCAATTGGAATTGAGAATACAGCACAGTTAAAGGCCAGTTAAGCTTATTGAGGCTAAATTTCATTAAAAAAAAAGACTAAGATAAGATCAATAGTTCTCAGTTGTTCTTTTTTGTAACCACCGAGGAGGTCTGTTGGGGCCAAACGGGGCCCTGGCCCACCCTTTATTTCCAAAATCAGTGAAGCGAGAGTGATAATATTAGGTTTATCCACAGTGATAGTATTAAGCACCAATTTGTTGTCAGTTAACCTCATAAATTGGTGTGAGCTGTTAATTAACCTCAACTTTGTCTCAAATTTCTCATAAATTATGCCATTCATCCCAAGAGGAATAAATATGAAGTTGTGAACAAAAATGACGGTTCCATGTAGGAATCCGAGTTGTATCTGCTTAAGCAATGCAGTAGTTAAAGTATTGAATCACATTCAACCCCCCCCCCCCCAACACACACACATAGATCGTTTGAAGCTCTGATACTGGTAACCAGTGCGGCCGCATCATACTGGTATATACCAATGGAATTAATCTTTGATAAGTACAAACATATTGGGTTTATGTGAAGCAGAATGTGTGCTTCAAATGCCACTTTAGGCTTAAGTAGTCTGGATTGTACCAATAGCTGCATAACAATGATCTACGACCAAAACCATCATAATGCAACTGAAATGAAGTGCAAGTAGATAGTGGAACCAAGGCTTCATCAAATACAAACCAGAAAAAGCAGATCATTTGAGTTTGTGATGCATGATAAAAATAAATCAACTATGCATGAATGGCATCATTTGGTAAGCTTTTCCATCATAAAGCTCACTCACCTGAACTGGTACATCTAAAAAGAACAGATGAACATCTCCAACAATCTGTGTTTCAGTCTCAAACGGTATTATCCCATTTGCAATATCTTCAATCAAGTAAAACACGTCATCTATGATCCGAACCGCATCCAAATCAAGATCAGCCTGCACATACGATACGCCTCGTGCTCTCACATGGCCTCCCTGTGAAGTCACCGATCCAAGCCTCTTTCCTCGATACAGCACCGTCGAATTAAGGTAGCTATAGTCGAGCGAGAAAAAATCCGGGTTACGGATCTTCAAATCGAGCCCAATAGAGATACTTAAGGCAACATACTGAGAAGTGTTGATGCGGAGGCGGGAGAGGTTGAGGCGAGAGACGGAGAGATCGGGGTCGGATGGGTATAGGAAAAAGAGAGAGAGGAGGAGTAGGGAGACGATAAGGAGGGTTAAGAGGCAAGAGGAGGAAAGTGGTGATCGGAAGCGGAGCGTGCGGCGGCGCCGGAGGCAGCGCACGGGTAGTATGATGTACGCCTCGGAAGGAGACGTAGGGGAGTAGTACGAGGGGAGAGGCGGAGTTGGAGGTAGAACTGAGGAATAAGTGTTAGGGTTTGGAGGGGAGAGGAGAGGAGAGGAGGTATCAGGGTAGAACTCGGAGGTTTTCCCCATGCCCATGGCGATCGATTTGGGGGAAGGAAAGAGGATGTGAATTCAGGAAAGAGAAGCGTAAGGTCGGTTCTCGTGTTTCTCGTTTACCAGTAGGTAGGTTGTTGGCAATGGACTAATGGTAGTGCAGAGAAACGAGTTCACAGATCACATGTCGTATTTCCTGCTACCAATGTTACACAAGTGCGTAAAACTGATTGGAGAACCAGAAAAATATCTAGACTGTTTATATGAGATCGAACGGTATACATCGGTTCATCTGCCAAAAGTACTTGGACTGTACAAATTCAAATGAACGGTTGAGATTTGTTTTAGATATGGAGTGAATCCTAAATTTCTGAAGAGGAGCCGCCGAAGTCGTAAACCCATTGTATATTTGTATGGAGCTGGAGGCATGGAACCAAGCATGGAGGCCTGTACTTTGGTAAAGGAGAAATAAAAAGTGGGAAGTACGGGCAACTGGTCTGAGCTAGGATGGGCCGGGCCGTAGATTCATGAATCGGTGGATGCATAATTGGATATAGACTTGTCAAACATTCAAAACGTTCACGAAATAGAGCTCTTATGTTTAATGTTTCGTTTAAGTGACGGAAATTTGGTTTGTTACGTTTAACGTTTCATTTAATATACGAAAAAAATTTCTGTTCCGTGTAACGTTTCGTTTGAATTAAACGTTACAAACGTTAAATTTTTTCCGTTTATAACATAGCAACAACATCAATTTTTTTTGTTTATAACACTCCAGACATCACAAAATTGCAAGCAAGTTGAACATAAAATTGAAACATAATTTGAAACGTAGTGAAACATACAAATACATCCTGACATCCATACAAGATGCATCATAACATCCATAATACAAGATACAACACTAATTAAACAAGTAAATAAGTAGTTTGAAACCTATAGCACATTAACTCTTTGAACTCAATCCAGATATTAACCTATCTTCTCAGAGTAGTACCAATCTCAGCCAATGGCAAAATATTTAATGAAACACATTGATCATCACTGAAGGTCACATGTTAAGATCCAAGGAGCCAAAGAGTTAATAAACTACAGGCTTCAAGCATACAACACAACTTAAACAACTACATAACATCAACTAACCAAACTGCCAAGCGCAACACATAAGACAAACTGCCAAGCACAACACATAGTGCAAACTGCCAAGCACAAAAGATTCCAAAATGGGACTAACAACTTACTGACAGGTCCTCAACCATTCAAGTAACTTGTCATGCTCCACTGGTACCAACACTGGCATTCGGTACAGCATCATCAGTGGACCAAAGAACTTCACCAAAGTCCCCACCATTTTCTGAATATAACACAACAATAAATAATTGTCAGAAATAATGAAAGTATAGATAATTAAACAATAGAAGGATAGGGTTAGAGAAAGTACCCGTAACTAAGGCTTTGAGCCAATCCTGAGCACATATAAGAGCCTCCACACTTTCATCATTCAAGGAGCTCCTCAGTGGGCCGAGAGTTCTACCACCAATACTAAAGGTGAACTCAGATGCCACAGTAGAGATTGGGACTGTCAATATATCCCTTGTAAGCCTAGCAAGAACAGGGTACTTGGCTGCCTTTAACCTCCACCAAGATAATATGTCAAATTCAGCATCCAACTCTGATTCATCTAATGCATCTGAAAGATACTCCTCCAACTCTGATTTTTGGGGTTCACAGACCCTTTTACCCTTGATAAAATCCTTCAGTCCAGCTCTTGTATCAGTTTCCACTTCAGGCACATCAGTTTGCCTACATAAAAAAACAATTTAAATATTAGTTAACTTGCATCAGAAAATAAATAAGAAATTAAAACATGAAAGGCATGATGTACCTCATTTGTTGTGATGAGCTAGTTGCTTGGCTATCTACAGACTTAGAGTATGCTTCAACATACTCCTTGAACATTGCAATCATGCATTTATTCAAGTTGTCCATAAATGTAACATAGGTAGCAGGGTACATCTGCTTCATATAGTATTCAACAACATGCAACTTTGATCTAGGATCAAGCACACATGCAATAGCTAACAACATGTTACCAATTGTCCAATACTTGTCCCACTTCTCAAACATAACCTTACCCATCTGAACTATGAAAGGATGTGAACTTGTGCCCATTTTCTTAATACTCAAATAAATCTCACAGAACTCAGGAAAGAAAAGGTTGATGGTTGGATACTTGATTCCACTCAACTTGAGTGTGGCACTATAGAATATCTCTAGGCACTCAAGTAGTTCCTTCATTTTATTCCAATCAAGTGCAGATGGGTCAAGAGTGAAACTCTTGTCAAGAGTAGCAAACCTGAAAGAATACATGTGATGTAAGTTTTGAGTTTATAGAAAGAGAAACAGAAAGAGTAAGTTGAAAGAGAAAAGTGTAAGTTGAGTACCAAACCTGAGAATGGCATCTTTCAACTCAAAAGCCAACTTCAACATAGTGTAAGTTGAGTTCCATCTAGTATGCACATCCCATGCAGGTTTTTTATACTGAGCCTTAGCCTGAAATTGCAAAGAGAAAGAGAAAATAAGTAATTAAACTTATACAAGTATGTAGGCAATAGAAAACTACTTGTATTTAAATAACTTGAGCTACTGCCAGCTGAAATCTTTTCATTCTTGCCTGCGAATGACGAATATACTTCATTGTATCACGAATGCAAGTTATCTCATCACCCAATGCAGCAAGTCCATCTTGGACTATAAGGTTTAAGATGTGGCAGCCACATCTTTGGTGGAAAATCCCCCCCTCAACCGGTAATGCCTCTTTGATTGGTGTGGTATTAAACATAGCCTTGATGCAAGCATCATTGGCACTACTACTATCAAGTACTAGACAAAAGGCCTTTGTGTCCATATTCCACAACACAAATCTCTCAAAAATAGCCTCAGCAATGGCAACACCAGTATGAGGACTTTCCAAAGGGCAAAATGCAATCACTCTCTTTCTTAAGTGCCAAGTGTCATCAATGTAATGGCATGTGAGAGCCATAAACCCCCTATCTCTACCCTTGTTGGACCACAAGTCACTAGTGAAACTAAATTTACAATCTAAGGTTGCCAATTGCTCATACAACATAAGCTTCTCCTCAGTATAAATGTTCAGACAATCTTGCCTTAGAGTGTTCCTTGTTATCATTTTAAATTCTGGTTGCAATTCCCTTAAAAATTCCCTCAAAAAGTAATGGTTTACACAGTTAAAAGGGTAATCATGAGCAATTATCATTCTAGCTAAGCCCTTTCTGGATCTCATTTGATCAAACTGCCAAACAGCAAGCTTTGGTGCTGAAAAGCATGTGCAGAAAGTCTTAAGTTAGAAAAAACAATGGATAGACATAAGAAAGAGAGACATAATGTATTCAAGTGTACCTGCAGCAATGCCAACCTCCAGCATTCTTTGCAACACATCAGGCTTGTATTTCTTTGAGTTAGGGATTTTCTTACAAGCCTTGAAAGTGTGATTTTTCAAAGAGCCAGTACCTCTTCCTTTCCCCATTTGATAAACCTTTCCACAATACAGACATGTGGCATCATAATAGCCATTGGCTTTTCTTTTTCCTTTTGTATAATGCTTCCACATGAGAGAGGTCATGACCTCTCTCTCTTTTCTCTTTTTTTTTTGTTTCAGGATCTTGACCTTCAGGTGCAGCTGCTGCTGCACCAGGGTCTTGAACATCAGCTTGGATCCTTTGAATTTCATCAGGGGTATACATTGGATCTAAGCCCATGCTACAACAAGCAATTTCAAGTAATTTCAAGCATTCAAGCATTCAAGCAATCAACACATGAAAGTGCCAATTTCTAACAAGTACAAGCAAAATAAAAGGTTAGATATACATACTCATCATCCGAAAGATCAGGTTCAGATCCATCCCCTTCAAGTCTCACTGGATCAGCCATTCACAGAGAGGCCGACAGGAAACAAGACAAAAGGAAACGATCTGCAAACTTCAAAGAACAAAAGACATAAATAAAAGACCAGAAAATAAAAAATAACAGTAAAACAAATTAAACAAAGAAAGAAGAGATACCTTAAATCTGCTTCAATCTCAAGGATCTGCTCCATTTCCTCTATCTGTCTTCTCTTTTTTGTTTTGTTCTCTATCTCAATCTCTTTTTTCTTAATCTCTTTTTTCTTTCTATCTTTCTGACATTTCCCCTTCTAATTCCATGCATATAAGCAACGATTCTATTAGAATCATGATTGCTTTGTGTTCCCTGCTGCTGGAACTGAGGTGACGAGACCCAAGACAACGATCCCATCACCGTGCCTCTCAGAAACCTAGCTATCTCGATACCTTTCAAGCAATCGGCCATAGGGCTAAGGCAATAGTACACTGCAGGTCTGGAAATTCGATTAGGGATTGTTGAACAGGAATCGACAACCTCACAAGTCACAAGGCATAATCGAGATAATATAGCAACGATTTCCAGAGGAAACGGCGAAGCAATGATGGCTATGGGTCTTAAGGGGTACAGATCTAGCTTGTCATCGTCACTCTTGGTCAACGAGGCAGGACAAGCCATTGCCATGGGCAGTGTGAAAGAGAGAGACAGAGACAAAGATGAGGCGTGCGAGAAAAGAAGGAGAAAGGGGGCGGCGTAATCACAGAGATTGTTCCCTTTTAACCCTAACCCTTCTCGGCTTCTCGTTATATCCGCCAGACCGCCAGACCGCAGAAGCAGAAAGGCCACAAACGAAATTACGTAAAAACATAAAATGTAAATGGGCTTTACGTTTCTGTTTCGTTTAACCACGTAAATCCTGGCCCATTTCCATTTCGTTTCGCCGGCCCAATTGTCAAAAATATATGTTCCGTTTCCGTTTCAGCAACAACGGAACGGAACGGAAAAATGGAAAACGTTCGACCATTGCCAGGTCTAATTGGATATCCAAATATCCATTGACAACGAGCGAGGGGATGGAAATAGACCTGCTAATGGACGGGTTTCAGTTCATGTCCAACTCAGTCTGCTGATGAGAAGTTGAAGTTCATGACCAAATCAAGTCCATAATTATCTACTAATATCCAGTCCATGTCCAGTTCATCTTATAACCGAATGATGTCCATTATTTGTCCATGAGCTAACCATATGGACATGACTCTGAACACCACAGTGCACCGTCCTCTTTAAATGAAAGTTTTTTCATCACTGTATTGAATAACTTAGGTTTATTTGTGCGAATAACTTAGTTCTCTCTCTGTGAAACAGAGAGTTAGAACTTGGTTGATCTATTGGGATGTTTGAACATATTTTCATTTAATCCCACACTAAGCTCGTAATTAGTCCACAATTTGTTCATAATTTGTTCATGATTGTCCACAATTAGTCCAGTTCAATTTTAACAATTTGACTTGGACTAAACTTCAATCAAGACCAAGAAATAGTCCATTCAATAAATGTTCAATAGTGTCCAGCTCATTTTGTCC